>OY731400.1:1147165-1162238 GCA_963425845.1 Sphenostylis stenocarpa | reverse complement strand
TTTCTTTTGTAATTCCGAACAGCTTATTACAGGATTTATTACATGCACGATCATAATTATCATGAATTAATTTTAAGAAATCACAATCAGTTTCATCTTCAAGAATTCTTTTTTCAAGAGAGTCAACTTTATTTACTAGCCAATTATTTAGTCCTTTTAGCCTATCATTTTCTTTTTGTAGTTTCTTAGCCTCTTCATACATTTCATTAAATGCTTCTTGCAATGAATCATAATTCACTAAATTTGAAGAGGAACTAGAACTTACATTACTGGATTGAGGATTTTGACTTGCCATTAGACATAGGTTGGCTTCTTCATTATCAGAATTGTCTGTTGATGAAGTGTCATTGTCATCCCATGCTACATAGGCTCTTTTTACATCTGCTGTCCCTTCATGGGTGACTTCAAGAACATCTCACATCTCCTTGGCAGATTTGCATTGGGATACCCTGAAAAACTCATCCATGTTAAGTGCAGAAGTAATTATATTTTTTGCAGTGCAATCATTTTGTACTTTTTTCTTTTCCTCATCATTTAGACTGGACCATTCTTTTTCTGTAATTAAAGGGCCATTAGAAATTACATCCCACACATTTCTATCAATGGATTCAATAAAGATCTTCATCTTAATTTTCCAAAAAGGATAATCTGTTCCACAAAATAGTGGAGGTCTGTTAATAGAAGCCCCCTTAGAAAATGGTAATCTGTTTTCAGCCATGGATCGAAGAAACTTGAATAACTTTCAAGCACCTCGCTCTGATGCTAATTATTGGAAAAGTAGTTTTAGATCAAGAGGGGGGGTGAATTGATCTTTGAAAGTTTTTCGCAAATAACAGATTATCTAATTCGAAAATTAAGTTTACATATCTGTTCTTGAATCTCAAAGCAATCAATCAAAATAATGCAGCAACAGAATTTAAAGGAGAGAAAGGTTAAGAAAGATATCACCGGTATTTTATACTGGTTCACCCAATATCAGGGTTACGTCCAGTCTCCAGCCAAATTCCAGTTGGGTTCCACTAGATTAAATGTTTTACAGATTTACAATCTTACACTTAATCTACCACAAGAACCAAATTCCAGTTCCTGCACTTAACCTCTCACCAAGAACCAAATTCCAGTTCTTGATAACCTCTACAACCAAATTCCAGCTGCAGAGAACCCAGTGCCCAAATTCCAGGCACCAAACAATACCTTTTACCAAGAACCAAATTCCAGTTCTTGACAACCTCTACAACCAAATTCCAGCTGCAGAGAAACCAGTGCCCAAATTCCAAGCACCAAACAGTACAAAAAGAATGTAAAGAAATGAAAAAGAAGAAACTAGAATGCTCAAACCAGTTTATGCAATTCTGCAGTGAGTTTCTTCTTTAAAGAAAAGCAATATGCCTCAAGAAAGATTTTTAAAGAACTTCTCAAAAACTGCCGCGAATCTTTCTTGAAAAGAGTGCTAAAGTTACTTGATTGATTGCTCAAGGATGTGTAAAAACTGATATTCAATGTATGTTTAAAAAGTTCAAGCAACTCTGTTTTTATAGAAGATTTTCAAAACAGCTGTATTAATTAATCTGTTAAAAGATTCTTTTAATCTGTTAAAAGTGCAGTTTTAATCTGTTAAAACTTCTTTTAATCCATTAATACGTTCTTGATTCTTTAACATATTTGTTTTAACTGATACGACAATGTTTATATCAGTTAAAACACTTTACAGAAAATCTTCTAAGTTTATTTAATCGATTGTTTCACGATTCAATCGATTTAAATACTGCAAAACTTTCTTGTAAAATTTTTCAAGTTATTTTAACTGATAAAAATAGGTTTTAATCGATTAAAACTCTGTACATAATTTTTCCAAGTTGTTTAATCGGTTAAAATGTGTTTTAATCGATTGAAAGAGTTCTGATCGGTCATAACTCAATTCTGATCGATCATAACTGATTCTGATCGGTCATAATTGCATTCTGATCGATCATCCTGAACCTTTAAGTGATTTTAATCAATTGAAACGTGTTTTAATCGATTGAAAAAATTCTGATCGCTCATAATTCAAATCTGATCGATCATATCTAATTCTGATCGGTCATATTTGTATTCTGATCGATCATAATGAGTTCTAAATGGATTTAATCGATTAAAATCAAGTTGTATCGATTAAAATACTGTAAAAACACTTCTTTGAACATTCTAAATTATTTTAATCGGTTCTTTCAAAACTATATCAGTTAAAAACATGTTTGAGAAAGCTTTTGTCAAAATACTTTGTTTTTTATTGTTTAAAATGGTTTTAGAGGCATTTTGCAAAGTCATTTAAGTGAAGAAACCTCATGCAACAGAAAAGATAAAATAATTATACCTAAGCATAGCTGCGGACACACTAATCTTTCTACTCTTTTATCTTAGTAACTTTTGTCCACTGCAAAGTTGCTTTTGACTTCATCAAATCAATGAGATCTTTGCCAATGTATTTCAAAAAGATCTTCATCACTTTCAGAAAGTAGTACTATTGATTGCTTGATTGATTGCCAAAAGATGTATTTCAGATGATGTATAAAAAGTTTCAAGTAACTCTGTTTATATAGAAGATTTTCAAAACTACTGGTTTAATTAATCTGTTAAAATAATCTTTTAATCTGTTGAAAGTCTTGTTTTAATATGTTAAATCTTCTTTTAATCCATTAAAATGTTCTTGATTATTTTCCAGATTTGTTTTAACTGATACGACAACGTTTATATCAATTAAAATCTTTACAAAAAATCTTCCAAACTTTTTTAATCGATTATTTCGTGTTTCAATCGATTGAAATACTGCAAAACATTTTTATAAACTTTTCCAATTGATTTTAACTGAAAAAAATCTGTTTTAATTGATTAAAACGCTAAGCAGGAATTTTCTTAAGTTGATTTAATCGATTGAAACGCAGTTTAATCGATTGAAATAATTCTGATTGGTCATAACTCAATTCTGATCGATCATATCTGGTTCTGATCGGTCATAAACCCATTCTGATCGGTCATCTGCTACTCCAAGTGGTTTTAATCGATTAAAATGAAGTTGTATCGATTAAAATACTGCCAGAACACTTCTCTGACCATTTTAAGTGATTTTAATCGGTTATTTCGAAACTGTATCAGTTAAAATACTGACTAAAGGTTTTTAAAACTTCCTTTAATGAAAACAATCGATTATTTCGAAGTTATATTAGTTAAAAACCTGTTATAAAAGTGTGAAGAACATTTTAGTTGATAAAACTTATATGTTATTAGTTAAAATAGTTGATTAAGAAAGTTTTTATCAAAATAATTTGTTTTTAACCGTTAAAACATTTTTAGAGGCATTTTGCAAAATCTTTTAACTGAAGAAACCTCATGCAGTAGAGAGATAAAACTGATTATACCTAAGCAGAGGTGCAGACACACTAATCCTTCTACTCTTTTATCCAAGTGACCTTTGACTGCCACAAAGTTGCCTTTGACTTCATTCTTGACTTCATCAAATCAACAAGATCTTTGCCAACGTAATTCAATAAGATCTTCATCACTTTCATTGCTGGCCTCAGGGATAGAGGTGTCAAAGTATCTAGGGTGAACATTTATGAAATTCCTGACTTCAACAAAATACAATTTTTCAGGTCTTGTCTTAAGGATCCAAATGATTCGGTAAGAATTTTAAATGCTGGAAAACTTTTACTTGAACATAGACTACTAGCTTTCATTGTGGCTTGGATGCTTACTCCAAGAGGGAGTAATCATGTTATACTTAATGAGGGAGATCTTGCCCTCATGTACTGCATTTCTAATAACATTCGGGTAAATTGGGTTTTTGTGATTATAGATCACATGTTAAAGGCAAAAAGGTTGGCGGATTACAAACTGGCGTATGCTATGTTGATTAACAATTTCTTTAGATATTTTGAAGTTAATCTTACAGGAGAAAGCATAAAAACTCCTAAAGCATCAAATGAGATTGATGACTCCACTTTGAGAAAAATGGGGTATATCAAAATTGATGATGAATGGATTTCCAAAGTTGATGCTGGGATGTCTGAAGATGAGGAAGAAGATGAAGAAGAAGATGAGCAAGGCCAAATTCCTTCCTCTCCAGCTGCTGCAGAGGTTCCTGAATCCACCAGTGGTCAAGCTTCATATGAGAATATGGAGATCATTCCCTACATGGAACAACCTGACCGTGGAACTTCTCTGTCTCAATTTGAAAGGTCAATGCTTTCTCAAATGACCACAATGCAGGAAAACCAGAGAAAGCATATGCAAATGACATATCAACATTTCCAGCAGACCAACAATCAGTTCACAAACCTTGGACACCAGATTGCTGATATCTACACCAAACTGGAAGATATGCAGCTCAACCAAGGGAATTGGGATGATTCAGTTTTTTTTTTGGACAAAAAGGGTCCCTTCCTATCTTTTTCTTATGGCATATTTCTTTTACTTCTAATTTTCACTTCTGGACTGTAATATTAACTGGTTGTAAACCAGGAACAATCTTTTTAACTTTGCTAAATATGATGTAGGCTTTAAGTTGAATTAAGAAGAGCCTAGATAGAATCAAACATAATTCTCTGATAATTTTAGCTGATACAAATTAGATTCAATCGATTAAATCAATTAAAAGTAACACTTACATAGGAAATTCGCATCAAAACAATCGATTAATTTGCGTATTAATCGATTAAAACCTGTATGTCAAGTGTTTGTATCAACTAAAACTAGTTTACATCAGTTAAATCAACCAAATAAGATATTGTTCTGATTTTGATTGATCTATAGGTTAAAATTTAATCAATCTAGTTGATATTATTTTAAAAAACATTTTCCTAATAATCGTTTTTACAAAATCCGAACTGAATTAGGCATGATAGATGCATCAAACATTACTTAGTTTTCAAAACTGGTTGTATTAATCGATAAAAACAAGCTTTAAATCGATTAAAAGCACTTATACAACATTTTTTACTGTATTAATCGATTAAATGTCGATTTAATCGATTAAATAAACTTATGTTTTAATTTTTCAAAATTTTTCACTGTTTTAATCGATTACAAATTTTAATCGATTAAAACTAGTAACAAGATCATTTTAATCGATTTCGTCCTGTTTTTAATCGATTTTTACTCTGGAAAGAAAAATTAAAGGCTTTAGTTAATGGTTGTTCTTGTAAGATGCTACTAAAGCATGATTCCCTTATCTTTACACGTATTAATTGTATTCATTACAAATGTGTTAATGAAGATAAGTTTGAATCAACTTTGATTAGTCTTTACATGAGTAAGGAATCTTGTTCAAAATCTTTTATTTTTTTTTTCAAAACTGGTACATCTTATGTTCCTCTATTCCCTATTTTTTTTATGAAGTCAAAAGGGGGAGAAATATTGCTTTGATTTTGCTTTGCTTTTATAATTGATTTCTCTTATTTAGGGGGAGTAGCAATATAGGGGGAGAAATAGGAAAATGATTAATTTTTGAATACTCACTAATCTATATATTCAAGTGACTTCTTTTGCAGAATTATTATTCAAAGAGGTGTTTGTCTTTATCAAATAGGGGGAGACTGAAAGTGATGAAGATCTTATTGAACTAATTTGGCAAAGATCTTGTTGATTTGATGAAGTCAAAATTGAAGTCAAAGGCTACTTTGTGGCAGTCAAAGGTCACTTAGATAAAAGAGTAGTAGGATTAGTGAGTCTGCATCTCTGCTTAGGTATAATCATTTTTATCTCTCTGCTGCATGAGGTTTCTTCATTTAAAAGATTTTGCAAATGCCTCTAAAAAGTGTTTGAATGGTTAAAAACAAAGTATTTTGATAAAAGGTTTTTTAATTAACTATTTTAACTAATAGTATACAAGCTTTATCAACTAAAATGTTCTTAACACTTTTGTAACAGGTTTTTAACTGATATATTTTCGAAATAATCGATTGTTTTCATTAGAAGGAGTTTTGAAAACCTTCTGTCAGTATTTTAACTGATATAGTTTCGAAAAAACCGATTAAAATCACTTAAAATGTTCAGGGAAGTGTTCTGGAAGTATTTTAATCGATATAACTTCAAAATAATCGATTAAAACCACTTGGAGTATTTGTTGATCGATCAGAATGAGCATATGACCGATCAGAATGAGCATATGATCGATCAGAATGAGTTTTTGATCGATCAGAATAATTTTAATCGATTAAACTGCGTTTTAATCGATTAAAACAACTTAAGAGAATTTCTACTACGCGTTTTAATCAATTAAAACAGATTGTTATCAGTTAAAATCACTTAGAAAAGTTTATAAGAATATTTTGTAGTATTTCCATCGATTGAAAGACGGATCAATCGATTAAAATAGTTTGGAAGATTTTTTACAAAGAGTTTTAATTGATATAAACGGTGTTGTATCAGTTAAAATAGATCTGGAAAATAATCAAGAACTTTTTAACAGATTAAAAGAAGTTTTAACAGATTAAAACAAGTCTTTTAACAGATTAAAAGATTATTTTAACAGATTAAATAAACCAACAGTTTTGAAAATCTTCTATATAAACATAATTGCTTGAACCTTTTAAAACACATCTTTTAGCAATCAATCAAACAAGCATAAGTGCTACTTTCAAGAGAGAATCGCACTAGTTTTTGTGAAGTTCATAAGAGTTCTTTCTTGAGGCAAAATTGCATTCTTTTGGAGAAGAAACTCATACTGCAGAATTGCATAAATCTGGTTTGAGCGTTCTAATTTCTTCTCTTTGTTTCTTTACTTTCTTTTCTATATTGTGGGTGCCTGGAATTGTGGGCACTGGTTTCTGTAGCTAGAATTTGGCTGCAGGGTTAGTCAAGAACTGGAATTTGGCTCTTGGTGAAGGTTTAGGTGCAGGAACTGGAATTGTGGTTCTTGTGGTAGATTGAGTGTGAGATTAAAGTTGTAATCTGTAAAACGTTCAATCTAATGGAACCCAGCTGGAATTTGGCTGGAGACTGGACGTAGCCCTGGGATTGGGTGAACCAGTATAAACCTTGGTTGTATCTTTCTAAACCTTTCTCTTCTTTAATTCTGTCACTGCATTTACTTTTAATTGCTTGCTGTGTGTGATTCAAGAACTGGTCCGGAATCTTAATCTTTGAAATAGATAATCTGTAATTTGCGAAAATCTTTCAAAGATCAATTCACCCCCCCTCTTGATCTCAGCCTACATTTCTAACATTTAGTACTAATATGATCACACCTGGCATGTGTTGCGCGATAAATGTGTTAGAATCGCGCAGCGGAATGTTCACATTTACGGACAAAAACCAAGAGGGGGGTGAATTGGTTTCTTAAAAAAAATTAGAATTTTAAAAATTTTCCCCAAATTTTACTGATTAAAATGCTTGTAATGTAAAGAGATAAGGGAAAGAAGATTACACAGATGATTTATACTAGTTCGTTTCAAAAGACCCTACGTCTAGTTGCTAATCACTCTAAAAGAGGATTAACGTTGTCACTATAATCACAAGTTACAACAGATTACAAATTGAAAAAGATAAGGAATAGAAAACACCGATGAACACCTCCTTTTAATCCACAAAGAATGAACAACAGCTTTTCCTAGAGATGGCACAACACACAATCCACTAAGAAACCCACTCAGTGACCTTATCGCTTCTAGCCCACACTAGGTTTTCAAAAGGTTTTAACTTTTGTATGAAAAAGGTTTGTTATTTTACAGAGAGCCTTAGAGAACCTTAAGTAGATAGAATAGTGTCTGGGAAATAATGATTTTCGAAAACATAAGAATTGGGAATATGGTTTTCATAAATTGGTCCAGATTTGAATTTCAAAACTCATAACAGATATAGATAATCGATTATCTTAAGTGATAATCGATTATTACAGAGCCATTTTCGCAGAGGAGTAAAACAGGACCAGGATAATCGATTATCTGTGTAAATAATCGATTATCTAGCTGGGATAATTGATTATCCTGAGTGATAATCGATTATCACAGCAAGGTTTTCAGAAAAACAATTTTTTAGTGCAGGATAATCGATTATTCTAAGTGATAATCGATTATCACATAGTGGATTTGATTAAAATGAGTTTTCAAATGATGGACTATGTGCTAGCTATCTTGTACTCTAATTATACAGACTCAAAAACATAAAACAAAGTTATTACAAGTAAATACACATGATTCTAAGTCTTCAAGTCTTTAAGTCCTTTATTCTTGAATCATCATCAAAATCTTCAAGCTTCATATCCTTGTAAGTTTAATAATCTCCCCCTTTTTAATGGTGATCAAAATTTGCTTTAAAGCCCTTTGTAATAACCTATTTTAATTGTCATAACTAACAAAACTATTAAACATATCAGGTATCATTAAAGTTATTAGACATACGAGACTTTAAATAATTTCTCTCCCTATTTTGATTATAATAAAAAATGAAAGCTCCCCCTCAATAAGTGCATAAGATAGAAAAACAACTCCCCCTCAATCAATGCAAAAAAAAAAAAATATTCATTAAAGTAATGTAGTACAAACAAACAAGAAATATTTGAAAATATTAGAACTCTTCACTCTCATCACTATTAAATTGTGCGTCAAATCTGTATTCTAGATTACACACTCGATCATCTACATCCGAAATTCGTCGGATAATTTCTTGATGTCGTTCTTGAGATATAGAGAAGAATTCCTGCATTCTCTGATTCATGTCGAACATCATGTCTTCCATGGAAGGATGGGATGTAGGGTGAGCTGCAGATGACGTTCCAACAACATGAACATTATCAGCAGGCATATCAGCAGCAGGCATGTCCTAATCATCAAAATCTTGAGCAATGTCAGCCATGTGAGGAACATCATCTTTATGAACATAAACTCCATTTACGTTCACCATTTGCAGCTGAGTAAGCGTACTGTCCAGCATTCTGTTTGAATTAAGTGTCTAGGCCCATTGTTCCCCTTCAACATTGACACCTTTGTATTTAAGAATCCTGGAGATGAGAAGAGCGTAAGGAATCTTGAAGGTTGGGTGACGCTTCGCCTTGAGCATTGTCAACGTGACAAGGCTTGGCCAATCAATTGGCTCGTTATTCATGATGGCATGGATAATGCGAAGATTAGCAGAAGAACATTGTGCATGGTTGGTTGCCTAAGGACACAAAATCCATACAAGAAGATGCAGCAACATGCGTTCTTCTTTCTTCAAAGGTCCGACCAAAAGTTGTCGGCCAATTTCCATGGTAGGATTGCGAAGAAAAGAACGGTAGGCCATAATGTGATTAAAATCCTCTAAATCAGAGAGGACATTTACAACATCATGTCTTATAGGAAAATGAGCAACATTTTCCCAAATATCATCATCAAGGATGATGGTTACATCCTTGACTCTAAAAGTAGCAATATGATCCCTATATTTGAAATGAGAGTAGAAAACCCGAACTAAATCTTGATAGTATGTACCTTGCATCTCGATAAATGGAAGAACACCTTGTTGCTCAAGAAGATTGGGAAATTTGAATCCCCTATTTATGAATTGATCTCCAAGAAGAAATTTAGGAGTAATAATACCTCTTTCTTTCCAGAAATTTAGAAATTCCTATCTTCCGTCATCATCAGAAATCCACCCTTCAAAAGAATTAGGGCGGGGAAGAGAAGCAGGAGCGGATCTTCTCCTTGTTGGAATCTTTCTATGGGAAGATGAAGCCATTTAGAATGAAAAGAGAGGAAGATAAGGAGTTTTGAAGACAAGTAAGGCTTTGAAGAGACAAGAGAGCTTAGAATGTGTGAAGAATGCTTTGATTCGAAGTTTGGAAGTGTTTGGATGTGAATTTGAGCCCTCCTATATATAGAAAATCATCCCAACGGCCATAAACGACTAGTTTGAGGAGAATTAAAGCAAAAAGAGTCATTACAAACGACTAGTTTATCTCCAACATCGCAGGATAATCAATTATCACCCCTGATAATTGATTATTTCTTCATCCCTGCCCAAAAAATGCATGGATAATCGATTATCTGGCTTGATAATCGATTATTCCAGAGAGAAATCACTAATTTGGGTCAATTTTGAACAGATAATCGATTATTACAAAAAGATTTTTCATGAATCACTCATTTAAGCCTCAATAATTTATTATTAATCAAGATAATCGATTATTCCAAATAGATTGACAAATCTAACATGTATTAGACACAGGATAATCGATTATTACCCTATATAATCGATTATTCCAGTACAAAATGCAAAAAAATTTATAGTTAAGTAGATTTTAGACTATTTTTAATATTCCTAAGTCTCTTCTAAGTTCATAAAACCTATCCTTGGGAAGAGATTTGGTAAATATGTCTGCTAACTGATGTTTTGTGTCTATATACTCAATCTTACAATTTCCTTTAGAAATGTGATCTCTTAAAAAAATGATACCTAATCTCAATGTGTTTGGTTCTAGAATGCATGACATGATTCTTTGTGAGATTAATAACACTTGTATTATCACACATTGAAGGAATATTACTTAGAAAAATACTAAAATCTTCTAATTGTTGCTTCATCCATAGGATTTGAGCACAACTATTACCAGCTGCAATGTATTCAGTTTCAGTTGTGGATAAAGCAACACAGGCTTGTTTCTTAGAATGCCAAGATACTAAGGATGATCCTAACAGATGACATGTTCCACTAGTACTTTTTCTATTTATTTTACATCCTCCATAATCAGCGTCAGAATAACCTATTAAACTAGGAGAAGCTTTAGATGGATACCATAATCCAAATCCTGTAGTTTCTTTTAAATATTTTAAAATTCATTTTACTGCGGTTAAATGAGATTCTTTTGGACATGCTTGAAATCTAGCACACACTGTAGACCCCTAATTTTGCCCGGCCTCTCAAATAAAAGCTAGGGAAACTTCATACAGTTCACCCGGCTTCATATCAAAGAAAAACCAAGAAAGACCTCCCACAACAAAGACGGAGTTCACCCATTCACACAATAAAGACCAAAGAGACTTCCTACACAAAGACAAAACTCGCCCGACATCTTAATGAAGGCCAAGAAGACTTCCTATATGAAGATAAAGCTTCAACGGACACACATCGGCATCAATCTACGTCCGAAAAAGGAAAGGAAAGCTTCCCGGGGTCCCAGAACACGAAAACTGGACAAAACAGGCTGAGACCACGGTCCCAGAAGTGGGACGGCCGTCCCAACTGCTATTTTACAGTTGGGACGCGCGTCCCGTATGTGGGACGGCCGTCCCAAACCCATTTTAAGTGGGACGGCTGTTAGAAAAGTAGTTTTAAATCAAGAGGGGGGGTGAATTGATTTTTGAAAGTTTTTCGCAATACACAAATTATCTAATTCGAAAATTAAGTTTCTAAAAATCTTTTTGAATTACCAAGCAATCAAACAATATAAGCGCAGCAACTGAAATTAAAGAGAGAAAGGTTAGGAAAGATTTCACCGGTAATTTTATACTGGTTCACCCAATACCAGGGCTACGTCCAGTCTCCAGCCAAATTCCAGCTGGGTTCCTCTAGAATAGATGTTTCACGAGACTCACCCTCTTACACCTATTCTAACTCTCCACCAAGAACCAAATTCCAGCTCTTGGAAACCTCTGCAACCAAATTCCAGCCACGAGAGAAACCGAGTGCCCAAATTCCAGGCACCACACACAAGAACCAAATTCCAGCTCTTGCTTTAACCTTTCCACCAAGAACCAAATTCCAGTTCTTGGCAACTTTCTACAACAGCTGCAGAAAAAACTTGTGCCCAAATTCCAGGCACAAACACAATACAAAGTAATGAAAATGAATTTACAAAGAAGAGACTTAGAAAGCTCAAACCGGATTACACCAATCCACAGTAAGTTTCTTCTTCAAAGAAATGCAAAGTGCCTCAAGAAAGATTTCAAAAGAAGTTCACAAAAACAGTTGTGTATCTTTCTTGGAAAAAGTTAATAGTTGTTTGTATTGATTGCTTGAATTGTGTAAAAACTGATATTCAATCTCTGTTTAAAAGTTTCAAGCAATTCTGTTTATAAAAGAGTATTTTCAAATCTGCTGCATTAATTAATCTGTTGAAAGTTTGTTTTAATCTGTTGAAATAGCCGTTATATTCTGTTAAAAGTCCTTTCAACCCATTAATGCATTCTTGATCTTTAACAGAAAATGTTTTAGTTGATACAACCATGTTTATATCAGTTAAAACGTTTTACAAACATTTTCTAAGTATAAAACAATCGATTGAATCGCGTATTAATCGATTGATTTGTTTAAAAACCTTCTTATAAAACTTTCGAAGTTATTTTAGCTGATATAAAGTCGTTTCAATCGATTGAAAAACTGCACATATATTTTCAAGTCATTTTAATCGATTGAAAGTTCGTTTTAATCGATTGAAAAGATTTTCTAAGTTATTTTAATCGATTGAAATACGTTTTAATCGATTGAAACAGATCTGATCGGTCATAATTCAATTCGATCGATCATATCCAACTTCGATCGGTCATAATCTCATTCGATCGATCATCCGACATCCAAAGTAATTTTAATCGATTGAAACGTGTTTTAATCGATTAAAATAGTTACGATCGCTCATATTTAAGATCTGATCGATTATAATGCATTCGACCTATTATATTCGAATTCTAATCGGTCATAAAGAATTTTAATCGATTAAAAGGTTTTTGTATCAATTAAAATGCTGTGAAAACACTTCTATAAACATTCTAAGTGTTTTAAACGTTTCTTTAAAAAACTATATCAGTTAAAACCATTGTTAAGAAGGTTCTTTGACAAAATGCTTTTGTTTGATTTGTTTAAAACTATTTTTGAGGCATTTTGCAAATTGAGTGAAGAAGCTTTATGCGAGTGGAAAAGGTAAAGTGGTTTTACCTAAGCTTTCGTTAAGACACACTAAGTCTTCGACTCCATTCTTCGAGTGACTTGTTTGACTACTGCAGAGTTGACCCTTGACTTTATCTTTGACTTCATCAAATCAATGAGATCTTTTGCTCTGATACCAAAATAGTTGCATCACTTTAAGATAAATTTAAGTGCAACATTTTAGGGGGAGAAACAAAACTTTATTACATTCTTATATTTCTCACCTAACTGCATTATCAAGTGACTTATTTTGCAGAGATTGTTTTTTCAAAATGGTGTTTGTCTTCATCAAATAGGGGAGACTGAAAGTGATCCTAGCAAAGATCTCGGTGATTTGATGAAGTCAAAGATAAAGTCAAAGGTCAACTCTGCAACGATCAAACAAGTCACTCAGAAGAATGGAGCTGAAGACTTAGTGTGTCTTAACAGAAAGCTTAGGTAAAACCACTTTACCTTTTCCACTGCACAAAGCTTCTTCATTCATTTTGCAAAATGCCTCAAAAACAGTTTTTAACAAATCAAAAACAAAAGCATTTTGGCAAAGAATTTTCTTAAACAAGTTATTAACTGATACAGGTTTGAAAGAATCAATTTAAAACACTTAGAATGTTTTAAAAAGTGTTTTTACAATATTTTAATCGATACAAACTTCTTTTAATCGATTAAAACTCTTTATGACCGATTAGAATTCGAATATAATAGGTCAGAATGCAATATAATCGATCAGATCTTAAATATGAGCGATCAGAATTATTTGAATCGATTAAAACACGTTTCAATCGATTAAAATCACTTTGGATGTCAGGATGATCGATCAGAATGAGATTATGACCGATCAGAGTTGGATATGATCGATCAGAATTGAATTATGACCGATCAGATCTGTTTCAATCGATTAAAACGTATTTCAATCGATTAAAATAACTTAGAAAATCTTTTCAATCGATTAAAACGTATTTCAACCGATTAGAACAACTTAGAAAAATTCTGTGCAGGTTTTTAATCGATTAAAACGACTTTATATCAGCTAAAATAACTTGGAAAGTTTTATAAAGAGGTTTTTAAACAAATCAATCGATTAATACGTGATTCAATCGATTGTTTTATACTTAGAAAATGTTTGTAAAACGTTTTAACTCGATAAAAACGTGGTCGTATCAACTAAAACATTTTCTCGTTAAAGATCAAGAATGCATTAATGGGTTGAAAGGACTTTTAACAGATTGTAACGGCTATTTCAACAGATTAAAACAAACTTTCAACAGATTAATTAATGCAGCAGATTTGAAAATACTCTTTTATAAACAGAATTGCTTGAAACTTTTAAACAGAGATTGAATATCAGTTTTTACACAATTCAAGCAATCAATACAAGCAACTATTAGCATTTTTCAAGAAAGATACACAACTGTTTTTGTGAACTTCTTTTGAAATCTTTCTTGAGGCACTTTGCATTTCTTTGAAGAAGAAACTGATCGTGGATTGGTGTAATCCGGTTTGAGCTTTCTTTGTTTCTTCTTTTAAATTTCTATTCATTCATTTGTACTGTTTTGTACCTGGAATTTGGGTACAAGTTTTCTGCAGCTGTTGTAGAAAGTTGCCAAGAACTGGAATTTGGTTCTTGGTGGAAAGGTTAAAGCAAGAGCTGGAATTCCGTCCCGGCTTCCCTGGGGGTCCCATTCTGTGTAAATTTGCCATTTGGGACGGCCATCCCAGTCCAGACGGCCGTCCCAACCCAGACGGCCGTCCCAAAGTGCGCCAGCTGCGAAAAACTATAAATAGGAGCCTCATTTGCTCATTTTTACACCACAGACACTCCAGAGAGCTCTGAAACACTTTAGAGCACTTGTCTACTTCTCTCCCTCTCTCGAATGATCTTTCCGATTGCCTTAAATAGGTAACAATCGGTTAAGGAATTATATTCCGGCATTTGATTCTTCTTTAAATTTTTAGTAGAGTCGATCTTGTATTGGTGAGGAGAGACTGTAGTAGAGAGGGGTTGCCAAAACGCATCCTCACAGGTTCGAGGTTCTCAATATAAAGCTTGCTACGGAGGTTCTTTTCAATTCCCTTCTCTTTTATTGTTTTATTTAGCTTTATTATGTCATGTAGAATAGGATCATGTAGATAGCTATTTTAATATCTCTTTTATTGCTTTATTTAGCTTTATTCATCATTTTATACACGCAACATAGAATAA
>OY731400.1:938697-1147065 GCA_963425845.1 Sphenostylis stenocarpa | reverse complement strand
TACAAAACAATCGATTATTTTGGTCGCTTTAATCAATAAAAACAATAGAGTTTGTATAGTAAAGTGTTTTTCTGATCGTTTTAATCGATTATTTACCTATATAATCAGACAGTCGGTGCCTAAATGATAAATTTGAGCTTTTTGAAGCTTCTTTTCAAGTTAGCGTATCACAAACGCTTATCTTAGACTCTAAAAGACAATGGTATGAAAGGTAAAGTAATTTTCTCTTATCAAAGGGCTATCAAAGAGGTTTGGTTGATAAAACTTTATTTCTTAAGAAATACAATAATGATATTATTCTAGTTCAAGTATACGTTGATGACATCATATTTGGAGCCACTAATGAGTCTTTATGTAAAGAATTTATCAAAGATATGCAGGGAGAATTTGAGATGTCTATGATGGGGAACTTAATTACTTTCTTGGGTTACAAGTTAAACAACTTCAAGGAGGAAGTTTTCTTCATCAATCAAAATACTTTACAGAGCTCCTAAATAAATTTGAGATGCAGCATTGCAAAGAGGCATCAACACCAATGTCCACCAATTGCTATCTTGATGCTGATGAAAAGGGAAAACCAGTAGATCAAACGAAATATAGAGGGCTTATTAGTTCTTTATTATATCTCACAGCAAGTAGACCTGACATTTAGTGTTTGTATATGTGCCAGGTTTCAATCTTCACCAAAAGAATCTCATCTTACTGCTGCAAAAAGGATCCTCAAATATCTCAAAGGAACATTAAATGTTGGGTTGTGGTATCCTGGTGAGTCCAAACTAAATCTAATTGGATAATCTGACTCAGATTTTGCAGGGTGTAAGCTTGACAGAAAAAGCATCAGTGGCACTTGTCATCTCCTAGGAAGCAGTCTAATCTCAAGGCATAGTAAAAAGCAATCATGTGTTGCTCTTTCTACAGCTGAAGCTGAGTACATTGCAGTTGGAAGTTGTTGTGCTCAATCCCTATGGCTCAAACAACAGCTTGAGGATTATGGTTTAATTCTCAATAAAATCCCTCTTTTATGTGATAATATCAATGCCATTATATTAACAAAAAATCTAATTCAACATTCTAGGACAAAACATATAGAAATTAGACATCATTTCATTAGAGATCATGTTTTAAAAGGTGACTGAAATTTTCTTTATAAAAACTAAGAAACAATTAGTTGATATATTCACAAAATCCCTTTCTCGAGATCGATTTTATAAAATCCAAACTGAATTAGGCATTTTAGATGCATCAAACATCAATTAATTTCATTTCTGAATGTTTTAATTGATATAAACTAGTTTTAATCGATTGATTTCATTAACAATACTATTGTTCGTACTATTTTAATCGATTAAATTTCAATTTAATCGATTAAATACTCCTAGGATTTCAATGTACATCTGTCATTTCTGTTTTAATCGATTGAAATGGTATATATATCAATTAAAATCATTAACATGATCAATTTAATCGATTATGTCCTGTTTTTAATCAATTATTATTCTGGAAAGAAAATTAAAGGCTTTAGTTAATGGTTGTTCTTGTAACATGCTACTAAAGCACGGTTCCCTTATCTTTACACGTATCTATTGTAGTTATTACATACATGTTAACGAAGATAAGTTTGAATCAACTTTAATTGGTTCTTAAATGAATAATACATCTCATTGGTATCATAAAATTCTTTTTTTTTTTCTGATTCTAATGTTGTTTTAAAAATAAATTTTTTATCATGTTTGTTTTACCCCTCTCTTTCCTATTTTTGATGAAGTCAAAGGGGGAGAAATGATTAATTTTGATATACTCACTATTTTAGGGGGAGAAATCTACATTTTGATATACTCACTATTTTAGGGGGAGAAATCTAGGGGGCAAAATGATTAATTGTGAATACTCACTAATCTATATATTCAAGTGACTTCTTCTGCAGAAATGTTCAAAGAGATGTTTGTCTTCATCAAATAGGGGGAGACTGAAAGTGATGAAGATCTTACTGAATCATTTGATAAAACGAAGATCTTGTTGATTTGATGAAGTCAAAGGCTATTTTGGTGAAGTCAAAGGTTACTTGGTTAAAAGGGTAGAAGTGATTAGTGAGTCTACATCTTTACATAGGTTTAATCATTCATATCTCCCTACTGCATGAGGTTTCATCATTTAAAAGATTTTGAAAATGCCTCTAAAAATGTTTAATCTGTTAAAAACCAAAGTAATCGGTTAAATGATTTTTAAGAAATTGTTTTAACTGATATATATGAGCTTTATCAGTTAAAATGTTCTTAACACTTACATAACAGGTTTTTAACTGATAGGTTTTCGAAATAATTGATTAAAACCTTTTAAACATTCATTGGAACTATTTTAATTGATATTTCTTCGAATTAATCAATTGTTTTCATTAAAGGAATTTTTGAAAAACCTTCTATCAGTGTTTTTAACTGATATAATTTCGAAATAATCGATTAAAATCACTTAAAATGTTCTGGGAAGTGTTCTGGCAGTATTTTAATCGATATAACTTCGAAATAATCGATTAAAACCACTTGAAGTATTTTTTAATCGATGTAATCCAGCATATGATCGACCAGAATGAGTTTTTGATCAATCAGAATAATTTTAATCGATTAAACTGCGATTTAATCGATTAAAATAACTTAAGAGAATTTCTGCTAACTATTTTAATCGATTAAAACTGGCTGTTATCAGTTAAAATCACTTAGAAAGTTTTATGAAAATATTTGGTAGAAATTTAATCGATTAAAATGTGAATTAATCGATTAAAACAATTTAAGGGATTTTTTACAAAGTGTTTCAATCGATTAAAATGTTATCGTATCAGTTAAAACAAATCTGGAAAATGATCAAGAGCATTTTAACAGATTAAAAGAAGTTTTAACAGATTAATTCAAGACTTTTAACATATTAAAAGATTGTTTTAACAGATTAATTAAACCAACAGTTAGAACAAATCTTTATATAAACATGATTGCTTCAGTATTTTAAAATATACTTTTGTGCAATCAATCAAACAATTATAAGAGCTACTTTCAAGAAAGAATCACACAAGTTTTGTGGAGTTTTTCAAAGTTCTTTCTTGAGGCAATTTTTGCATTTCTTTTGTGAAGAAACTCATACTGCAGGGACTGCATAATCCGGGTTTGATTGTTTTAGTTTCTTCTCTTTGTTTCTTTATATTTCTTTACTGTATGTTGGGTGTCTAGAATTGTTGGACACTGGTTTTGTAGCTGAAATATGGTTGCAGGTTGGTTCAAGAACTGTAAGTTGGTTCTTGGTGAAGGTTTAGGTTTAGGTGCAAGGACTGGAATTTTGGTTCTTGTGGTAGGTTGGGTGTGTGATTGGAATCTGTAATTTGTAAATCATTCAATCTAGTAGAACTCAGCTGGAATTTGGCTGAGAACTAAACGTAGCCCTGGGATTGGGTGAACCAGTATAAATCTTGGTTGTATTTTTCTAAACCTTACTCTCTTTAATTCTGCTGCTGTCTTTATTTCAATTGTTTGTTTTGCTTGATTCAATAATTGGTCAGAACTCTTAATCTTTCAAGAATTGGTCACCCCCCTCTTGATCTGAGCCTCCATTTCTAACATATAAGCTTTCTTTTTGAAGAATTTATTGCCTTTATGATCGTCATTTTTCTTGTTTGGATAGTCAGATTTTACATGCCCTGTTTCACCACAACCATAACATTTAAAACTTAAAGAAGAACTTTCTTTTACCTTTCCCTTACCTTTGAAAGGTTGCTTCCCTTTGGATTTCATGAACTTTGTAAATTTCTTGATCATAAGACTCAAATTTTCATTTCACTAGTGGAAAAATATGATTTTATGACGACTTTTTATGACGGTTGTAATCCACCCGTCATAGTATATAGAGCGGTGTCATTTTTGTAATAATATTATAAACTTTTTATGTCGGTTGTTATATAACCGACATGGTATGTGAGCAAATTCACTTTCTATGTCGGTTAAATTTCAACCGACATAAAAAGTTCACTTTCTATGTCGGTTAAATTTTAACCGACATAGAAAGTACTTTCTATGTCGGTTCAAATTTAACCGACATAGAAAGTGTATATTAAATCAAACAAATTAAATATATAAATATATCAAAATATATAAATATATCAAAATATATAAATATATTTGTATTTATATATTTTGTATATAAATATAATTTATTTGTAAGTTATTTATCGAGAAAATCATAGTAGCTTAGTGGTTGGAGTATTAGTCTTCAACTCTAAGGTACTGGGTTCGAATCTTGCTAATGACAAACTTCTAATAGATAATAAAATAATATATTATAAAATATAATATAAAGGAAATGTAATTGTAAATAAACAAAAATCATAGTAGTTTAGTGGTTTGTCTAATTCTAGACTACAATGTTACTAGGTTCGAATCCTCGCCCATATAAATTTTCGTAAAAAGCCCATTACTTTCTATGTCGGTTCATAACAACCGACGTAAAAAGTCATACTTTCTATGACCCCTGTATCTATGTCGTCTCTTTAACCGACGTAGAAAGCCCATTTTAACCGACATAAAAAGCCTTTTTTGCACTAGTGTTTTCTTCATTTTTTGAGTCTTCTTCCTCCTTCTTGTTCTTGATTTTAGATACTTCAGTTTTGAAGGCTAGATTTCTCTTTTGATGTTGGCCTTCTTCATCGTTTAGCCTTCCGAGTTCAAGTTCATACTCTCTCAACTTTCCAAAGAGAGCAGCCATAGTCATGGTAGCAAGATTTTGTGACTCCGTGATGGCCGTCACCTTTGGTTGTCATTTCCTATCCAAATATTTAATAATTTTTACATTTAATTTATCAGTATCAAAAATCTTGCCAAGTCCAGTGAGATGGTTCACAATATGTGTGAAACGCTTTTGGACGTCAAAAATCGTTTCTCATCATATATTCTTGAATTAATGAGTTCTTCCTTGCTCTTTTAACATCATCGGTACCTTCATGGGTTACTCATAACATTTCCCACATTTCTTGAGCACTCTTGCAAATAGATATCCTGTAAAACTCATCAAGGGTTAAAGCAGACGAAATTATATTTCTAGCCCTAACATCATATTGAGCTTTTCTATTTTCTTCTGCAGTCCATCTAGAAAATGGTTTAAATACCTCTTCTCCATTTTCAGTAACTTTTGGAATAAAAGGACCATTTACAATTGCATCCCATACACCCCTATCAACAGACTCCAAAAACATTTGCATTCTAACTTTCCAAAAAGGATAATTTTGCCCCGCAAAAAGTGGAGGTCTATTGATAGAAGCACTCTCGGAAAATGTTTGGTTTTGTCCTGCCATTTTCGAAATTTGAATGACTATGAAAGCAATCTTTGATACCACTTGTTAGAATCGCGCAACGGAATGTTCGCGTTTAGGGACAAAAACCAAGAGGGGGTGAATTGGTTTCTTAAAAATAATTAGGGTTTTAAAAATTATCCCCAAATTTTACCGATTAAAATGCTTGTAATGTAAAGAGATAAGGGAAAGAAAATTACACAGATGATTTATACTGGTTCGGATCAAAAGACCATACGTCCAGTTGCTAATCACTCTAAAAGAGGATTAACGTTGTCACTATAATCACAAGTTACAACAGATTACAAATTGAAAATGATAAGGAATAGAAAAAACCTCTCTTGAGTCACACAAGAGATGAACACCTCCTTTGAATCCATAAAGGATGAACAACAGTTTTTCCTAAAGACGGCACAACACACAATCTACCAAGAAACTCACTCAGTGATTCTTATCGCTTCTAGCCCACACTAGGTTTTCAAAAACCCTTTTTTCTTCCCTACAGAAAGTTCTCTAGCAGCCAAAGCTCTTAACTTTTGTATGAAAAAGGTTTGTTATTTTACAGAGAGCCTTAGAGAACCTTAAGTAGGGAGAATAGGGTCTGGGAAATAATGATTTTCGAAAACATAAGAATTGGGAATATTGTTTTTGTAAATTGGTCCAGATTTGAATTTTAAAACTCATAACAGATATAGATAATCGATTATTACAGAGCCATTTTCGCAGAGGAGTAAAACAGGACCAGGATAATCAATTATCTGTGTAAATAATCGATTATCACAGCAAGGTTTTCAGAAAAACAATTTTTCAGTGCAGGATAATCGATTATTCTAAGTGATAATCGATTATCACATAGTGGATTTGATAAAAATGATTTTTCAGATGATGGACTATGTATTGGCCATCTTGTACTCTAATTATACAGACTCAAAAACATAAAATAGAGTTATTACAAGTAAATATACATGATTCTAAGTCTTCAATTCTTTAAGTCATTTGTTCTTGAATCATCATCAAAATCTTCAAGCTTCATATCCTTGTAAGTTTAACAAAATGGTTATATGGATTCGACAACACACCTGACTAACTTGTGATGCGTGAACGATCTTGAATTTGTGACGAAAGAAATGAGTTGAGAGGGGGGCAGCGAAGTGGGTTGTTGAGATCAACGGTAAAAGGGATGATGTTCGTTTATGCAAGACTTATGAAATTTGATAGAGTTCTTCTCATCAACCGGTATCGTCTGACGTCACGAAAAATACGACACGACACAAAAAAGAGGTGCAACACAAGGAATTCCCAGGAGGTCACTCATCCTAGTACTACTCTCGCCCAAGCGCACTTATCTGCCGAATTATGATGTGATCTGGTGCATTAGTGTTGGTATGAACGCACCTGCCAAGTGTTGTGCGATCAATGGTTATATGGATTCAACAACACACCTATGGATTTGACAACACACCTCATTAACTTATGATGTAGGGCGAACACATGTGTCAATAACCTCTAATTTGTGATAAAAGAAATGAGTTGTGGGGGAGAAGTGGGTTGTTGGAATCAATGGTAAAAAAGATTATGTTTGTTAATGTAAAACTTTTGAAATTTGATAGAATTCTCATTTGACGTCAATGTTATTTGACGCCATGAAAAATACAAAAAAGATATATTCTCATCGACTCGTAACAATGTTATTTGACAACACGAAAAATACAAAAAATGAGATTTGATAGAATTCTTATCAACCCACATGAATATTATTTGACGTTACGAAAAATACAAAAAAAAAAACTGCCATCTTAGTACTAATCTCGCCTAGGCACACTTTACTGCAAAGTTGTAATGGGGTCCGATGCATTAGTCCTAATATGATCACACTTGGCAAGTGTTGCACAATCAATGCCTATTTGAATTTGATAACACACCTCACACTAACTTGTAATGATGAGCAAGCATATATGTCAACGTCCTTCAATTTGTGACAAAAGAAATGATGTTCATTTATGTAAGACTTATGAAATTTGATAAAATTCACTTTGACTCGGATCAATGCTATTTGACGTCACAAAAAATACGAAAAAGATAAATTTTCATCGACTCATATCCATGTTATTTGACGTAACGAAAAATACGAAAAAGAAATGCAACACAATGACTTCCCAAGAGGTCACCCATCTTAGTGCTATATTCACCCAAGCAGACTTAGATATAGAGTTTTAATGGGATCCCGTGCTTTAGTGTTGTTTGATCACACCTGACTAGTATTGCGCGACTAATGACTATATAGATTTGATAGCACACCTCACTAACTTGTGATACGGGACAAACAAATGTGTCAACGATCTTCAATTTGTGACGAAAAAAATGAGTTGGGAGGGAGAGAGATGGGTTATTGGGATCAACGGTAAAAGAGATAATGTTTGTTCATGCAAAATTTGATAGAATTCTGATCAACATGAAAAGGAAAAATTCTCATCAACTTATATCAATATTATTTGATGTCACGAAAAATATGAAAAAAAAGGTATAACACGATAATTTTCCAAGAGTTCAGATTGAACCAATGCTTACATGCTAAAAAAAGACCCGTAGGACACTTAAGACAAACTGTAGAACAGGCATCAGCAGCAACATATTCTCTTGACTTTGATTTTATCTATTCTATGATATTTTACATTCATAAGTAAATATTCATTTAAGAAAGACACTGTGATAAGTTAAACATGAGCATAATTTAATGTCTTTTAAAATTATCTTAAGTCTATATGACATAAATTAATATAATGTGATAAATCTAAAATAAATTTGTGCGTGATAAATATATTCAAAAAGGCATGAAATTGTTGTTTTGAAACAAATTTAAATATAATTTCAAAATATTAGCTTCCTATATTATTTTTTTATATTATTTTTTCATTTTACTAATATGTTTTATAGTATTAAATCTTAACAATAAAATATTAAATATTTTTATTAATTAAATGATAAAATATTAAATATTTTCATTAATTATATATTATAATATTTGTTAAATATATGTAGAGAATTCTCCCTAAAAAATAGTCTAAATGTTAAAAATATCTATAAATCCATTTTGAAATGTTTCAAACTATAACTTATATTGATCGATAATATAATAATAATTTATTATTTTCTATTTCTTCAAATAATTTGTCATAATTTTTTCTTACAAAGAAACTAATACTTTACTATTACAAAATTAAAAAAGAAATTATTACGAATAATTTGTATGAAGAATGAACTACTAACAACAGTATTATTAAAAAATTATAAAAGTTAAGATTTATATAATTTAATTATAGAGAAAGTATCAGATGCTTAAGATTTATATAATTTAATTATAGAGAAAGTATCAAATGCAACGAGAGGTGAAAAACAGATGTGTTTTTTTTTTTTAAAGAGTAACATATACACACGTGTCAACAAAGACAACTAGATATTTTGTTTACGGAGATCTCAACTACAGTTGCAAAACATGCCAGAGAGAAAACAGAAAATGTGGTCAAAAGTAAGGGAAAGACCTGCATATTCAGCTTGACCTTGAAATCCCATTAAGATAGATTAAATAAATGTCCCATCTAACTGACAACAACATAACCCATGCCTGAATAGCAATTAAAATAACTCATGCCAAATAATTTATTGAAACCCTGAGGTGTGGTCTAATACAAATAAAGAATTTAATTTGTAAACTAGAAGACATGAATGACAAATAAAAATACCTGCCAACCTAAAGGTATGAACTATACACATACCCACCACAAGCAATAACCACCATATAAAAAACTATCATCATATTCAAGAATTCTATTCTCCTCTTTTCTATACACCGCAATATTAAAATTAATAATACAAAAATAAATAAAAAAACAGAAAAAACCAACCCAGGTAATGAACTAAATGAAAGAAATAAATCATGGTATGAAAACCCTCTTAAAACGATGAAGCTGCTTCTGTCTGGCTTCTTGTGGTGTGGCGGTGTCGTTTTCCATGGTGGTGCCGACCACTACCAAAAGTGACTGGATCAAACTTTCTTAGCCTCTCAGCTTCTTGAGAACTGATGACACACTCTGATAGAGGGGCTTTGTATCTGAGTTTGTCGTAGCAGTAAGAGTAAGTCATGTGCTTCTTTCTGAAATTCTCCATTTTTATTCTTTGTGCTGGTGTAACACCAAAAGGAATGACTTCCGAACTTTGATCATTGTCACACTTGGCCACCTGTTCAATTGGATCTACTGCACAGCCATGCAGTACAAGGTCAGAGAATTCGGCAACATAAGGTGCATACTTGTAGTTAACCCTGTACTTCCCTCCATTGGTGGCCCAATCAGATGCATCCCATATTGTTGCATACAATGTCATTGGCTTTGAGGGAAAATCTCCTCCCATAGATTCTGTTCTTGTCACCTCTCTAATCGGAACATTATCTACATAAAATCTGCACATGAATGCACAAGAATTCACAATTATAAAAAATAATTTCCAATATACCCGTAGTCGAATATGGAAAAAAATACCCATACAAGGATATATACACCATTAAAGTATATTAGCTACCTTGGTATCTATCTGGTTTTATTCATTCTCAATAAAAGCAAACTATCTGGTGTTATTCATTCTCAATAACCAAACTATATGGTTTTATTCTTTCTCAATAACCAAACTATCTGATTTTATTCATTCTCAATAACCAAACTATCTGCTTCTATTCATTCTCAATAACCAAACTATCTGGTTTATTCATTCTCAATAACCAAACTGATTAACCAAATGCGTCAAATACAATAAAAATACTATTACACAAGAAAAAGGAGAGGATTTAATTAACTGTTTAACCCTTTATAATTGCACACACTTCTTGTTTCGATCCCTACACATAGATTAATTATACTTTAGTTTTTATATGAACAAAATTTTAATATTTCAGTTCCATTCTTGTAAATTGCCTGTTTTTGTCTCTCTATGTGGCGACAGTAAGTAACTTCACTAAACTTAGAAGTTCGAATATTGCAACAATTGATGGTGGAGTAGTTAACATCATCAGAGTTAATTTTGTAGCTCTGTATTAGAGCATATAAAGTTACTTGACAATTAACAACACATACTAAAGCAAACATAATTGGTTGAATAAGGACATGTGGACTACAACGTAAGAAGATTATCTATAGACTAAAATATAGATTTTCAAAGTATAGAGATAAAAACATTAATAAAACGTAACCAAGTCAACAATGAAATCTATCAAATGAAAGCAAAGTCTATCAAATTACTACTTTAATCATCACACTACAGTATGAGGAGGAGAGTAAGAAAAAAGAATGATAATAAAAGTTACCATAATAAAGATGTAGATATATGGACAAGTATAGATAACATGCAAATAGAACCAAATATGCTATATGTAGGGTAGTTCAGATAGACTCTCACGTGATCTGAGATTCAGTCCAGACAATACTGTACTGATGGAGATCATCTGCAGGATCAAACCAGAGACCATATCTTTCCTCTCTGCCAATATTGGTGCTACCATTGGCATAAACATTGGTCTGAATCCTCCAGTCTTTGCCTCTAATGTTTCCCAAAAACTCAAAGTCGATTTCATCATGGTTATTCTGGAACATGTCACCATTTGACATCTGCAAACAGATAACATGATGAAATAAATTGCTTTTCCTCTATTCCAAAAACACAAGTTAAAAATCAAAATTGCAATGACGCTTTAGGTTCAAACAAACAAATTGCACTTTTGCCAAGTAAGAAGTCCTAAATTTATCCAGAAAAATCCTAAATTTCATTCTCCATTGTTGAGGATGAAAATGATAACTGATGGATTTTTTATTTTATTACAAAAAAACTTACTAGTATTCGGCGAGTTCAAAAAACATAGTTAAATCCTGGGAGATGTTAGGCTTACATTTTCAAATAACATTAAAAAAAAAAAAAAAAAAAGATATAAGTTTGGTGAAGGAGAAATCTTTATTAGACAGAAAGGTGGTGGTATGGATGGATGGATAGTTGAGTTATTTAAATAGGAATAAAAGTGATTCATAAAAGAAAAAGGTATCACTTTCATTTAACCATAACATTGAGGCAAAATACTCACATAGAAGGCAACCACAACTCCAGCAGTGTAATCAGCAGGCAACTTAATAGAAGCGCTAAAATACCCGTAAAGGTAAAGATCATGCGAAACAAATCCTGAACCTGCAAATACACCCCAGAAGTGGAAAAACCAAAAAGTTGAAAACTTTAGCAACAGAAATCACCATCCGAATAACCCCACATAGTTTGTCAAAGCTGGCAAAGAGAAAAGGAAAAAACCTGTTCTCTCATCCAGTGAAAGATGAACCGATTTGCCATCCCTATGGATGACCAAGTTACTGTCTCCAAACAAGGGCGCGTATCCTTCATCAAAGGGTATGATGGGCAAGTTTCTGGACGAAGCAGAAGCATAGGCAAAAACCATGAAACAGAATAAGAGCAAGCCCATGTGAGATCCTTCCATGATTATGTCTACCGGGAGTGTTATTCTGATATATTTAAGGAGTGGTGCCAGGAAAGGTGATGAAGAAGCAGAAGGAAAAAGGGATGAGAGAAAGAGAGAGGTTTGAAATAATCTCTACAGCTAGAAGCGATAGAGAGAGAGCCGAGAAGGGGCTTGTTGGAGAGAAAGACAGAGCCAAGGGAAGCTTATTTGTATTCGTGAGAGCGTTGAGAGTGTGTTGAGTTGTGTCGGAATGTAGACAAAACCTTTTTTATTATTCAAATTTGTTTTTTCTTCTAGAAACGTAATGGTATTTAATTGAAACTCTTATTTTCATTTATTAGCATACGGAAATATTAAATGTATGTGGAAGATGAGAGATCCGTTACAATTGTACAACAAGCTCTCTCAGCTGGATGAGTAATTCAAAGCACTAGTATAATAATTCTTATTTTTCTCACTCTCTCTCACTCTTACGGTTGGTGTTTTGCCTAACCCATTCCCGTCCCTGACTTTTTTAACTATTCCTGTCCCGCTCTCGATCCTCGCAGGGTTAGGAATTAAGTCCTCATCCCTGTCTCTGCTGGGTTTCGGGTTCCTCGTCCCGTCCGTCCCAATTTATATTATTTTTAAAAAGATAATTATATTTATAATAAATTAATTTTACTATGTATTTTTATATATAAATAAATATTTATAATTTATAGTTATTATTAATTAAATATACATTTTAATTTATTATATTTATATTAAAATATATATGTAAAAAAAATATTTAATTATTTTTTATTTATATATATATATATATAATATTTATAACATTATTATTATTATTATTATTATTATTATAACATCTGTATTCAAATATTTGAATATTTATAACATTATTATTATAATACTGTATTCAAATATTTAATTATACATATAAGTTAATTCATTTTTAAGTTGTCAATATATATTTTATAAGAAAATATTTAATAAGTTAATTCTTATTTAATTAGTTTGAAGTAATAAAAGTTTAAATTATTAATTTTTTTTAATCCTTTAAAATGCAATTATTTTATTAAGATAAAATTTGATATATGATAAATAAACATAATAAGATAAAAAAAATATGGCATAATAAATATAAATTATAAATAAACTAATATTAGTTACTACTAAGATAGATGTAAAATATTTAGAAAAAGATAAAGAAAAAAGATTAACTTTGTGTTCATCAAATTGGTTGAAAAGATTGAAAAAAAAACAAATTGATGGGAGAGACTAAGAAAATGTGAAAAACTGAGAGATAAGGGAGAGAATAATATAATAAATTAATTGATATAAAAGATTGAGAAAGATAAAAAAATTAAAAAGTGGGTAGAAGAAAAATAAAAATTGGTGAAATATAAAAAAATAACTTTAAATGTAATAGAAAAAGAAAATGAAATACTTTTAAAATATTAATATTTTAAAATTTAAATTTAAATATAAAGTCGGAACGGGGACGGGAGTGGGGTCGGGGTGGGATTGTATTACCCATCCCGTCCCGCCCCTGCCCGACTTTTAAAGTGGAAAAATCTGAACTCGACTCCGTCCCGGTCAACTCAGGGTTTTTCCGTCAAACTCGGGATGGGTACGGGTTTAATTGTTATCCCTAGTTGGTGTGTATTTTTGTGCTTTGTTTGGATGAGTACAAATACATGTTGACAAAGCCTTAGACACGCGGCTCTGTTTCTAATGTTAACATATCCTCTCTGTCCCCTTCCGCCTCAAGCCACGCTATTTTTTGCATAAACGGAAATGAATCTCTACAGGGAAACTTGTCCTTCTGCATTTGTTTATTTTAATTAAACGTAACTAAAACATATTATTATGCTCTGATTCATATACCGTTTCACAAATTTTAAAGGTTACTTCACACTTTTTCTTTCATAATTAATACTATATTTTAGTTTACACATTAAATGTAAGATAAATATTTAATCTTATATAATCACAATTATAATAAATAGATATACTTTACCCTCTTAGCTTCTATATATAATGTCTTGTAACTGAAAATGAATTTCTACATATAATATATAAATAGATATAAAAAATATATTTTGAGTGATATATTGAAGAATATCTAGCATCTAAATATATATATATATATATATATATATATATATATATATATATATTTTGGGTAATTTGAGATCATTAAAAAAATATTTCATTATTTATAAAAATAATGGATGAAGTATACATCAAATAAAAAAAGAAAGAATACATGGATTATTGAATTGAGAAAAAAATCACATCTTATTATATAAATTGTATATTTTAATTTAAAATATAAAAATGTATAATTAATATACAAAGCAAGTACGCTTTCCTAATGCTTTTTATAGATGGAAACTTGTTATAGCAAAAAATGTAATCGATATTTGAACCTTGGGAATATAGTAAACAGTAAGGACAAATCTTAAAAAAATTGTGATTTATATGACTTGTGAGGCTATAGTAGAATGTGAATAAGCAAGTCCTTTTATTGGAAAAATAAATGATGACGTACTATTCTGAGTCTTTATTTAAATGTGAATAAATAAGTCCTATACAAACTATAGAAAGATCAAGACCAATTAACTTTGAATTTTTGGATTTAGATAAATGATTCCACAAATAATATACACTATATTACTAAATTTTTTTGTCTGTTGCCTAGTAACACCTTCGTTCAATTATTTGTTTGAAAAATCTAGTTTTTCTTTTTATATTATATGTCAGTTACTAAGATAACATGCAAGTTCAAGAAGTAAAATATTATGAGGAATAATAATTTTGTCCTTTTCATTTAAAATTATCTCAAAAGGAAAAAAATTATTGAACTAATATTTTTGAAAATTCATTTATGTACAGAGATTTATATTGTAGTTCCTTTGCCAGTTTTTACATCACAAAGTTATATAATTTTAATATTTAATTATTTTAATTATGTTATTATCGGGTTAAGAAAATCAACAAGGATAGTGAGGAGATCCGTGTTTAAGATTATGAGTTTTCACTACTACAAAATATACTTTCAACGTCGTCATTTAACGTCGGTTAAAGTCGAGCCGACGTTAAATACACTTTCAACGTCGGTTGGTTAAAAAACGACGTTGAAAGTGGAATGTTGGACACATTCTACGTCGGTTCTTAGTCAACCGACGTGAAAGCACTTTCCACGTCGGTTCTAAATGAGCCGACGTTGAATGTGTTTTCACCCAAAAATTCTCTTAATTTCAAGAATTGTCATCGACAGGATTCGAACCCAGTATTTTAGAGTTGAAAGTTGATACTCCAACCACTAAACTACTGTAATTTTCTCGATAATAACTTACAAATTAATTATATTTATATATAAATAAATATATATCCGTGTAAATATATATATTTTCTGGAAAGTGTTTTTATTTTTTTTCAGCCAAAAATTTACTTAAGTTAGAGAATTGTCACTAACAGGATTTTTTGAACCCAAGTATTTTAGAGTTGAAAATTGATACTTCAACCACTAAACTACTATAATTTTTTTATAATAATTTACAAATAAATTATATTTATATACATATGAATATATATTCGTGTAAATATATAAATATAGAATATATAAATACAAATATATTTATATATTTTGATATATTTATATATATTTATATAGTTATATAGTTATATATTTATATGTTGGATGTGAAGGCGCGTTTGAGGGTGAAAGTGAGATTGACTCTCGCTTGAGTGAAAATACGTTAAAACTCACGGAAATTCACTCGTTCAAGCCTCGCTTGAGCAAAAATTGGTATTTTTCGCTTGAGCGAATGATGCGTTTCTCATATTTATTTTATATCATTAATAAATTATAAATATTATATTCTGTCATTAAATTACAAACCCATATAAAGAGACTCGCTCACAAATTTGACATCAAATTTTGAAAACTCACTCGACACACTTTCACCTTCGAGTGTGCCCTCACATCCAACATATAAATATATAATTATATAAATATATCAAAATATATAAATATATTTGTATTTATATATTTATATATTTACACGGATATATATTTATTTGTATATAAATATAATTTATTTGTAAGTTATTATCAAAAAATTCGAGTAGTTTAGTGGTTGGAGTATCGGCCTCCAACACTAAGGTACTGGGTTCGAATCTCGTCAGTGACAAAAAATTAATTTGGTAATGCTCTAAACTTTAAAAAAAGATGATAAATAATAAAAATATAATATAAAAGAGAGGGGGATTTCTAGATAAATAGGGAGAGGGGTTGGAAATAAATAAAAATTTTCGATTTGAAAGTCAGGACTTTCAACGTCGCTTGATACAACGTCGGTTCTGGAACCACCATACTTTCCACGTCGGTTAAATAGAACCGACGTTGAAAGTCCTGACTTTCAACGTCGCCTGATACAACGTCGGTTCTGAAACCGCCATTGAAGGCCTTCCGAACCGACGTGGAAAGCCTTATTTGTAGTAGTGTTTGATTTTGATGTGACTGAATAGATAGTAGAATAATATATATGAGAATGAATAATAAAGTGATATTAGTATATATGATAATAAGTAATAAGGTGAGATTAACTTCTTGATTGAGTCTTCCTATATAAGATCTAAAATATAATATTAGTTCAAGAGATAATGACTAATGATCTAAAAAATAATAACTGATATAAAATATAAAATATAAAATATTATATAAAATAATAAATTATAAAAGATAATTAATGATATTGTGCAACAAGAGGTAAGTGTCTTCTTACCGAGTTAAAGGAGGTTGACAAGAGGTACTGAGGAATTAGTGTTTTAGATTTTGAGCTCCGACTTCAAGGTAACCAAAGGTAACTTCCTTTGAATGTGAAGAGTTGAGGTTTACTTGTAAAAGACACTTTAACATTCAAATAAGTTTTTAGACAAGAAAGTAGTGAATTTGATAATAAGTGAGGTAGAACTTAAACCCAGACGATCATAATAATCCAAGACATAATAACTAATGACCTAAAAAATAATAATCGATATAAAATTTTGTGCAAAATAATAACAAATAAAAGATAATTAATAAGATAATATGCAACAAGATAATTAAATAAACAAAATGATATTAATGGATTAGATGAGGTGGGTACACAAGTTCCCCAAGCTTGGAGGTCGGGTTCCTTTAGGAATGGAGATAAAAAGATTTCATCTCGAGTATTCGGATAAACTGAGTTGTAATTTGATATTTGCAAGTGTTAAGATAAATCAAGTTAATTTGATGTTTGCGAGTTTTACTCAGCCTAGCCGATTTACATTGGACCAACTTACGAAAAATAATGAAAGTATTATTAGTGGGTATGCGAAGTGATGTTATATTTAAGTTTTTAAAAATTGTCATTTTATTCTTTCATTCCCCTTTACTCTTCATTTTTCTCCTTACTCCAATATTGTCATATTTCATCATCTCCTACCTCTCCTCAATTCCCTCTGCATTCAATGAGTATGCTTCTCTTACTCACATTATGTTTGGTTCTAGTAGGGGAAAGTCTAGTTCTTCTATATCTGTGAGAGAAATACGAACCATTTTAGGGTTAGGAAGTAGTTTCGATAAAGAGCTTCGTTAGAAAACACTTTGATGAAGGACCCAATCAGAGATACCATTCATCTTGGCTTGGTCCATCCTCCAAGTGGCGTGTCAACACTTCATTCTCACCCCACTCTTCTCTTCTCCATTCTATTGTATTTTCTTCCTTTTCTTTATTATCAAGGTTGGTCATTCGTTTTCAACCCTTGTTATTTGTTGTTTCTTGTTTTGTTCCCTCTCTTCTCCTCTCTTGAATACTTGGAAATGAACCTCCACACGTAGATAAATTATTATCTTACTATCTAGAAGGAATCTTCCTTGGATTTTTTTCTTCTTAATTGTCTCAAACACCTTATATATGTAACTTAAAAATTACACTCATAACACACAAATTTATGCAATTGTGATTTTATGTGTGATATTATCTACTCGAGTAGGAGTGATAATAATAGCAAACTATTTGAATTTTATTTTGTTAATAACCAGGCACATCGAAGTTACTTGGCGAAAGAAAAAAAATGAAGTTCAGACTTTTTAGAACAACAAAATATATTTTTCAAAGAAGTAAATCAACTAGTTTTTGTTCTCTCGGCCAAATAGGCATCTCGTACTAGTTTTGTTTCGTCTAGGTAGACCTTTAATCCTTGTCAAGGTGTAAGTCTTCACTTACTCTTGGTCTGAATATGGAAAAAAGAAAAATACCATTAAATATAAGAATGTTGTAGGTCAATTTGAATAGGATAATAGTTGGTATAGTGCAAATGAATATGACTATTAATAAGAATGTGTTAATGCAACAATTTAGGTTGGTATAATAAATGTAAAGTTTTCAATGATTATTAAAAATAGTCTTATAGACATTAAATATATTATGCATGAATTGGTCTTTAGTAAGACATATTACCATCATGAATATTTAGTGAATGCCATACAACTTGATCTTAAATAAGACTATTTATAGGTATCATGGATGTTAATGTTGAACATTCAAGGACTTGATGTTGCAGATAATAATCATGAAGAATGTTGATTTTGATGATGATCCAAGAACTAAAGACTTAGAATATTGAAGATTGAAGATTGGTGATAATTGTATTGTAATAACTCTGTTTTATTTAAGATTGAGTCTGTATTTTTAGAGTCTAAGATAACCGGTACATAGTCTGTAACTTAGAAGCTTCAAAATGCTCAAATTTATCATGCAGGCTCGGCTTTAATCGATTATATAGGTAGATAATCGATTAAAATAGTGAGAAAACCACTTTCTATACTAAGTCACTGTTTTAATCGATTAAAACAGCAAAATAATCGATTGTTTTGTACTGATCCGTACAGATAATCGATTATTTCACCAAATAATCGATTAATCCAGAGAGGTTTGGGTTCTGACGTATTTGGCTTCGTTTTAATCGATTATCACTCCAAATAATCGATTATTTCGATCTGTTTTTCATTTTAAATTTCAAATTAACCCTATTTTCGAAAACCCAATTACCAAGAACCCTAGTTTCGAAATCCCCAATTCCTAAACCCTAATTTCCCTACTTAAACTCTGCTTTGGCACTCAGAAAAAGAAGAACAACTCTTTCCATACAAAAGTTAAGTGCTGTGAGTGCCAGAGAACTGTTTGTTGCAAGGAAAGGGGGCTTTTGGAACCTGGTGTGAGGCTAGAAGCGATAAGAATCACTAAGTGGAGTTCTTAGTGGATTGTGTGTTGTGCCGTCTCTAGGGAAAGCTGTTCTTCATCTCTTGTGGATTTCAAGAGAGGTGTTGTCTTTACTTTATCTCTTTGATTTGTAATCTGTTTTTAACAATTTGTTCTTAGTGACAACGTTAATCCTCTTTTGAGTGATTAGCAACTGGACGTAGGGTCTTTTGATCCGAACCAGTATAAACCTACTGTGTAATCTTCTCTACTCTTCTCTATTTACATTTACGCAGTTTTTAATCGGTAAAATTTGGGGAAAATTTTGAAAACCTAATTTTTATTAAGAAACCAATTCACCCCCCCCCCTCTTGGTTTTTGTCCGACCACGCGAACATTCCGCTGCGCGATTCTAACAAGTGGTATCGAGCTTGCTTTGATAGTCATTCAAACTTTTCGAAAATGGCCGGACAAAATCAAACTTTTGCCGAAGGTGCGTCTATCAACAGACCCCCACTTTTTGCGGGTCAAAATTATCCTTTTTGGAAAGTACGTATGCAAATATTTTTAGAGTCTGTTGATAGAGGCGTTTGGGACGCAATTTTAAATGGTCCATTTATTCCTAAAATTACTGAGAACGATGTTGACGTTCTTAAACCTATTTCTAGATGGACTGCCGAAGAAAGTCGAAAAGCACAATTTGATGTTAGGGCTAGAAACATTATTTCATCTGCTCTAACCCTTGATGAGTTTTATAGAATTTCAGTTTGTAAAAGTGCACAGGAAATGTGGGAAATGCTAAGGGTGACCCACGAAGGTACTGACGACATCAAAAGAGCACGTAAAAATTCTTTAATCCAAGAATACGAGATGTTCCGGATGCAACCCGGCGAAACGATATTTGACGTACAGAAACGTTTCACTCATATCGTGAACCATCTCACCGGACTAGGTAAAACTTTTGACGTTGATGAATTAAATGTTAAAATTTTGAAATCTCTGGATAGGAAATGGCAACCAAAGGTGACGGCCATCTCGGAGTCACAAAATCTTGCCACTATGTCTATGGCGGCGTTATTTGGAAAGCTTAGGGAGCATGAACTTGACCTTGGAAGACTAAATGAGGAAGAGGGTCAATATCAAAAGAAGAACCTAGCTTTCAAGACCGAGATTTCAAAAAGCAAAAATAATAAAGAAGAAGAAGAAGACTCAGAAATTGATGAAGAAGAGATGAGTCTTTTTATAAAGAAGTTCACCAAGATGATGAAAGCAAAAGGAAGACATCCTTTCAAAGGTAAGGGAAAGGTAAAAGAAAATTCTTCCATTAATATAAAATGTTTTGGTTGTGGTGAAGCAGGGCATATAAAGACCGAATGCCCAAACAAGAAAAATGATGAACACAAGGGCAAAAAGCAATTCAAGAAGAAAGCATATATTGCTTGGGATGATAGTGATTCAAATTCAGAATCAAGCGACTCGGAAATAGAAGCAAACAATTGCTTGATGGCAAATGACAACAATTCTTCAGATTTTGAGGTTAGTGATTCCGATTCATCCTCTAGTGAAGAAAATGACCATGATGAATTGCAAAATGCTTATAATGAGTTATTTACTGCATTTATGGATATGAAAAAAGAATATAAAGTTGTAAAGAAAAATCTAAGAAGATCCGAAAAGGAAAATGAGTCCTTAAAATTGAAAATTGCATGTTTAGAAGAAAAGGAGGTAGCTAATACGAAAATTGTATGCTTAGATGAGAATAAGGACTTAGCTTGTGCAAATTGTAAAGAGCATGAATATGACATAGATATTCTTAACCATTTGCTTGACAAAGCCGAAAAAGAAATTGATGATCTTAAGAAGAATGAAATGGTATTTGCTCAAAATAATGTAAATCATAGAGTTTCTTTGAAAAAGAGTAAAACTAAAAAGAAAAGAGTATGGGTAGAAAAAGGAACTAGAGCATGTCATGTTAATAATGTATCTTGTTCTAAAACTACTTCAAATGCATGCTTCTATTGTATGAAACAAGGTCACACTTCAAATAGATGTAAAATTAAGCATTTTGGAGTTCCTAAAGGAAAATATGTTTGGGTTCCTATAGTTAAATGAATTGTTTGTCTCTTTTATTTATTCAAAGAAAATGAATCATTTAGTATGTTTTAAACAGAATGATTGGTAAAAACATTTTATCTTTTCTATTGCATGAAGGTTCTTCACTTAAAGATTTTTGCGAAAAGCCTCTAAAATTGTTTTAAACAACCTAAAACAAAGTATTTTTACAAAAGCCTTCTTAAAACATGTTTTTAACTGATGCAGTTTTGAAAGAACCAAATAAAATTAATTAGAATGGTCAAAGAAGTGTTTTTACAGCATTTTAATCGATACAACATGTTTTTAATCGATTAAAACCATTTAGAACTCATTATGATCGATCAGATTTTTATTATGAGCGGTCAGAATCCTTTAAATCGATTAAAAACACGTTTCAATCGATTAAAATTACTTAAAGGGTCAGGATGATCGATCAGAATCAAATTATGACCGATTAGAAGCAAATGTGATCGATCAGATTTTAATTATGAGCTGATCGAAATTTTTCAATCGATTAAAACACGTTTCAATCGATTAAAATCACTTAAAGGGTCAGGATGATCGATCAGATTTTTATTATGACCGATCAGAATCAGTTATGATCGATCAAATTTAGTTATGACCGATTGAACTCTTTAATCGATTAAAAACTCATTTCAATCGATTAAAACAACTTAAAAAATTTTCTACACTGCATTTCAATCGATTAAAAGACGTTTTAACAGATTAAAACTGCACTTTTAACAGATTAAAAGAATCTTTTAACAGATTAATTAAACCAGCAGTTTTGAAAATAGTCTATAAAAACAGTTTTGCTTGAACTTCTTAAAACACCCAAAGAATAGATTGTTTTGCAGTATTTTAAATAGATTATTATGTCTCTAACCTCAAGGACCCAAAAGTTGTGGGGACCTAAGTTTACTATGTTCTTGTTTTGTAGGAAACTTCCAAATCAAAGAAGTCTATGTGGTATCTTGATAGTGGATGCTCAAAACATATGACTGGGGATAAAACGAAATTTGTAAGTTTCAAAGCCAAAGAACAAGGATATGTGACTTATGGGGATAACAACAAAGGGAAGATTCTCGGAATTGGAAACATAGGTGGTGTAAATACATTGGAGATTAAGGATGTGCTTCTTGTTGATGGATTAAAACATAACCTTCTTAGCATAAGCCAATTGTGTGACAAAGGATTCAAGGTAACTTTTGAAAGAAAATTTTGCACCATACATTTAGTAGATTCCGAAAAAGTAGAATTAAAAGGCATTAGGCATAATAACATATATTTGATTGATTTGGATTGTTTACATGAGTCTAGTATAACATGTTTAGTTGCTAAGGAAGAGAATCCTTGGTTATGGCATAAAAGAGCGGCTCATATAAACATGCATCATTTGAATAAATTAATATCAAAAGACTTAGTTATTGGATTGCCTAAATTGAAATTTGAAAAAGATAGATTGTGTGATGCATGCCAAAAAGGTAAACAAGTTAAATCATCATTTAAATAAAAAAATGTGATTTCCACTTCAAAACCCCTAGAATTATTACATTTAGATTTATTTGGACCTTCTAGGATAAAAAGCTTTGGTGGAAATTATTATGGTCTTGTAATTGTGGATGATTTCTCTAGGTACACTTGGACATTTTTCCTAACTATGAAAAGTGAAGCTTTTAAGGTCTTTAGAAAGTTTGCTAAACAAATACAAAATGAGAAAGACCTAAGGATTAAAGTTTTAAGAAGTGACCATGGTGGTGAGTTTCAAAATGAAAAGTTTGAGAATTATTGTGAGGAAAATGGTATATTACATAACTTTTCTGCTCCTAGGACTCCCCAACAAAATGGTGTAGTTGAAAGGAAAAATAGGTCATTAGAGGAACTTGCAAGAACTATGTTAAATGAATCTAATGTTCCTAAATATTTTTGGGCTGATGCGGTTAGTACTGCATGTTATGTTTTAAATAGAATGCTCATTAGGTCAATTATGAAATCTACTCCATATGAATTGTTTAATGGTAGAAAACCTAATGTTGCACATTTGAAAATTTTTGGTTGTAAATGTTTTGTACTAAATAATGGAAAGGACAATCTAGGAAAATTTGATTCAAAAGCCGATGAGGGCATTTTTCTAGGTTATTCTTTAACTAGCAAGGCGTATAGAGTATTTAATAGAAGAACTTTGAATATAGAAGAATCTATACATGTTGCCTTTGATGAGATTGTAGACCTTGGGGGAAATCCTCTTGAGTCAAATAAAAGACTTGCAGGTGATGATGAATATATAAGAGAGGCCCTTGATGAATTATACTTGGAAGATAATGTGCCTTCTCAAACTCCTCAATTAGCAAAAGAATGGCAATCACCTAGAGGACTCTCAATGGACAATATCATAGGTGATATCTCAAAAGGGGTAAGAACTAGAAATATGAATAATTTTTGTATGTCTGTTGCTTTTGTGTCACAGATTGAACCTAAAAACATTGAGGAAGCACTTAAAGATGATCAATGGTGCATAGCCATGCAAGAAGAACTTAACCAATTTGAAAGGAATCAAGTCTCGGGAACTAATCCCAAGAGAAGAGTCACATCAAGTTATTGGAACTAAATGGGTATTCAGAAATAAGCTTGATGAAGATGGTAATATAACAAAGAATAAAGCCAGACTTGTTGCAAAAGGCTATTGTCGGGAGGAAGGTATAGATTATGATGAAACTTATGCTCCTGTGGCCGGGTTAGAGGCTATACGCCTACTTCTTGCTTACGCATCTATGATGAAATTTAAACTATATCAAATGGATGTAAAGAGTGCATTTTTAAATGGTTTTATTAAAGAAGAAGTGTATGTAGAGCAACCCCCTGGATTTGAAGATTTTAATAATCCTAATCATATTTACAAATTAAAGAAAGCATTATATGGGTTAAAACAAGCTCCTAGATCTTGGTATGAAAGATTAAGTAGTTTCCTAACTGCAAATGATTTTTCAAGAGGAAAAATTGATTCTACACTATTTATTAAGAAAGTTAAAGAACATATCTTATTGGTCCAGGTATATGTTGATGATATTATTTTTGGATCAACTGATAATTCTTTGTGTGTAGAATTTGCTAAGATTATGCGAGGAGAGTTTGAAATGTCTATGATGGGAGAATTAACATTCTTCCTTGGACTTCAAATCAAGCAACTTAAAGATGGAACTTTTATCTCTCAAACTAAATACTGCAAAGAGATCCTCAAAAAGTTTGGTATGGACACCTCAAAGGAAGCTAACACACCCATGGGAACTTCATGCTATTTAGACAAGGATGAATCAGGTTTGGAAGTAAATCAAACTATGTATAGAGGTATGATAGGATCACTATTATACTTAACCGCTAGTAGACTCGATATTATGCATTACGTCCGTGTGTGTGCTAGATTTCAGGCTTGTCCTAAAGAATCTCATTTAATTGCAGTAAAACATATTTTAAAATACTTAAAAGGAACTACTGGATTTGGCTTGTGGTATCCGTCTGATGCTTGTATTAGTTTATTAGGATATTCTCGATGCTGATTATGGTGGATGTAAAATTGATAGGAAAAGCACTAGTGGAACATGTCATTTGTTAGGTTCATCCTTAATATCATGGCATTCTAAGAAACAAGCATGTGTTGCTTTATCTACCACCGAAGTCGAATATATTGCATACTGGTAGTTGTTGTGCTAAAATTCTGTGGATGAAACAACAATTAGAGGATTATAGCATATATTTAAATGACATTCCATTAATGTGTGATAATACGAGTGCAATCAACTTAACTAAAAATCCAAGTAATGCACTCTAGGACTAAACATATTGAGATTAGACATCACTTTTTAAGAGATAATATCAAGCAAAGGAAACTGTAAGATAGAGTATGTGGACACTAAACGTCAATTAGCAGATATATTTACTAAGCCTCTACCCAAGGATAGATTCTATGATCTTAGAAGAGACTTAGGGATACTAGAAATAGCTTAAATTCCGCTTAATTTGACTGTTTTTGGATGATTGTTATGATTAAATTCGTGATACAGGATATTCATAGGTTATAATGTGTAAAAACCTTAAAAACTTAATATAGCCTCCGGAATAATCGATTCATCGGAAGTGATAATCGATTATTTTTCCTCAAAACGTCCAAAACAGGGTATTCTCCTTCGGAATAATCGATTATCTCGTGAAATAATCGATTAAATGCCTCTAATAATCGATTATTTACTGGAAATAATCGATTAAAGTTGTCTAATGTAGAGATAATTGATGAATTTTCTTTTGTTATTGTCTTGATGTTGTAAAATATGATGTTTCTTTCATGCTATGATTGAGGGGGAGCTTTCTCTAACTTATGCATATTTTGAGGGGGAGCTCTTATGATTGATGTTGTAGAGTTCTTTTTGATTATAATCAAAATAGGGGGAGAAAAATTTAAAGCCTATGATTCAATATTAAATGTTATCTGGTATGTCTAATGTGTTTGTTAGTATGACAGATAAAACAGGTTATTACAAGGGCTTTAAAAAGATAATTTTGGTCATCATCAAAAAGGAGGAGATTGTTGAACATTCAAGGACTTGATGTTGCAGATAATGATCATGAAGAATGTTGATTTTGATGATGATCCAAGAACTAAAGACTTAGAATATTGAAGATTGAAGATTGGTGATAATTGTATTGTAATAACTCTGTTTTATTTAAGATTGAGTCTGTATTTTTAGAGTCTAAGATAGCCGGTACATAGTCTGTAACTTAGAAGCTTCAAAATGCTCAAATTTATCATGCAGGCTCGGCTTTAATCGATTATATAGGTAGATAATCGATTAAAACAGTGAGAAAACCACTTTCTATACTAAGTCACTGTTTTAATCGATTAAAACAGCAAAATAATCGATTGTTTTGTACTGATCCATACAGATAATCGATTATTTCACCAAATAATCGATTATTCCGGAGAGGTTTGGGTTCCGACGTATTTGGCTCTGTTTTAATCGATTATCACTCCAAATAATCGATTATTTCGATCTGTTTTTCATTTTAAATTTCAAATTAACCCTATTTTCGAAAACCCAATTACCAAGAACCCTAGTTTCGAAATCCCCAATTCCGAAACCCTAATTTCCCTACTTAAACTCGCTTTGGCACTCGAAAAAGAAGAACAACTCTTTCCATACAAAAGTTAAGTGTCGTGAGTGCCGTAGAACTGTTTGTTGCAAGGAAAGGGGCTTTTGGAACTCGGTGTGAGGCTAGAAGCGATAAGAATCACTAAGTGGAATTCTTAGTGGATTGTGTGTTGTGCCATCTCTAGGGAAAGCTGTTCTTCATCTCTTGTGGATTTCAAGAGAGGTGTTGTCTTTACTTTATCTCTTTGATTTGTAATCTGTTTTTAACAATTTGTTCTTAGTGACAGCGTTAATCCTCTTTTGAGTGATTAGCAACTGGACGTAGGGTCTTTTGATCCGAACCAGTATAAACCTACTGTGTAATCTTCTCTACTCTTCTCTATTTACATTTACGCAGTTTTTAATCGGTAAAATTTGGGGAAAATTTTGAAAACCTAATTTTTATTAAGAAACCAATTCACCCCCCCTCTTGGTTTTTGTCCGACCACGCGAACATTCCGCTGCGCGATTTTAACAGTTAACACTTACATATTGATCTTGACTAAGACAATTTTTATACGGGTATTTATAGATTGTCTTCAATAAGGCAAATTAATAAGAAGACTTAATTTGTTGAAGAAACTAATAAGAAGAATCTTGGAAGTCTTGACTGGAAGATTTGATGAAGTCAAAAGAAATTATTAAAAAGAAGATGTTGTATTAGTCCATTAGTGAGTCTGCATTTACATTGTGTAGGTATAAGCATCTATCATCTCCTTTAGCATGAGTTTTTATCTTTTACAAAATATAAAGTGCCTCAAGTATTTTTAATATGCTAAGAATCATTTTAATCAATTAATATGTTCTTCAATCGTTGTTTTAACTTATATGTTTTCAAAATAATCGATTAAAAACACTTAAGATACTTGAAAACACTTTTTGTCGCAATTTTAATTGATATATTTTCGAAATAATCGATTAAAATCACTTAAGAAGTTTTAGAAAATTTTCTCGTCAAAATTTCAACTAATATATCTTTGAAATGATCAATTAAATTCACTTAAAAAGTTTTAGAAAACTTTCTATCGAATTTTAACTAATATATATTCGAAATAATTGATTAAACTCACTTAAGAAGTTAAAAAAAAAACTTTCTCACAAGCATTTTAATCGTTATAACTTCGAAATAATCTATTAAAAACATTTAAACAATTTTTGTATCACATTTTTAATTGATTAAACCTTGTTTTCATCGGTTAAAACACCTCTGAAAAATATCCATAATTGTTTTAATCAGCTTAAAACATCTCGAAAAAAATTGGCAAAACCTTTTTAAAGTATTTTCATCAATTAAATTCATTTAAGTTGTTTTAATCGATTAAAGTGCGAATTAATTGATTAATCACATCAATTAGTTAGAAAAATCTCTATATAAATAGATTTTCACCAACATTTTAAAACACATATTTGAAAACTCATTCAAACAATCTTTAAAGATCATTTCCAAGAGAGAAACATGCCTTTCTCATTAGAATTCTTTTGTAATCTTTCTTAAAGCTCTTTGTTCTTGTTTTTTAGGAAACTCATTCCGTGATTGGATTTTTGCATCTACATATTGATTTGATTGTTATAGTTTCGTCAAGAATATTGATTCTTCATTCGGTTCATTGTATTTTAAGTGTTTGAAATTATGGGCACTTGGTTAAACAGTTGGAATTGTGGTTGTTGTCATAGGTTCAAGAACTGGGTTAAAGTTCTTAGTGTAGATTGATTTTCTGCAATCTGTTCTTGTAATCAATTGGTATTTGATTAGTGGAACTCAACTGAAATTTGGTTGAGAACTAGATGTAGCCCAGTGGATTGAGTGAACCAGTATAAACTTGGTGTTCTTGGCTTTCTTTCATCTATTTCTTTCAATCACGATTGTTGTTATTTGGTTCAAGAATTGATTGGGTTCTTAAATCTTTGAAATTTATAATCTGTACTCAAAAGTTGCGAAAATTTTTTATTAGATCAATTCACCCCCCCCCTCCTCTTGATCTTAGCCTGTATTTCTAACAATTGGCACAAGAGTTTGTTTTTTATCCTAATTTTTTTTTACTCGCTAAAAAAAACTACCTTTTTTTTAAGGAGCATATATCAATAGACCTCCCCTGTTTTGTGGTACAGATTATCAATTTTGGATATTACAATGAAAATCTTTATTGAATCAATTGATAAGAATATTTTGAATGTTATTGAATTAGGTTTATTAGTTACTGATAAAGAATGGTCTGCATTAAATGATGATGAAAAGAAGAAAATCCAACATGATTATACTGCGAAAAATATCATAATTTGTGCTCTCAATATGGATGAATTTTTCAGGGTTTCTCAATGCAAATCTGCCAAAGAAATGTGGGAAGTCCTTGAATTAACTCATGAAGGCATAACTGATGTCAAAAGGGCTAGAAAACACACCCTCGTAAGAGAGTATGAGTTGTTCAAAATGCAGCCAAGAATATTTTTTGATGTCCAGAAAAGATTCACACACATCATCAATCATTTAATGGGTCTTGGTAAGATATTTGATAAAGAAGAATTGAATATTAATGTACTGAAATGTCTTGACAAGTCTTAGCAACCCAAGGTCACGACAATCTCAGAATCCAAGGATTTATCCACCATGACTATGACCTCTCAATTTGGAAAACTCAGGGAACATGAGATGGAAATCAATAGGTTCAATGACCAAGAAATTTCAGAGAAGCAGGTGAAAGCATAACTCTTAAAGCAAGTGATAAAGATGAAGAATCTGAAGAAGAAAATGAAAATCTTGGTCTGCTTGTCAAGAAATTTAGCAAATTTCTCAAGAAGAGAAATAAAGATAAATCTGTGCAAAAAAGGCATGTAAAGAAACCATAATCAAATTCATTTAATTACAAGTGTTATGGTTGTGGTAAATAGGGGCATGTAAGAATGGAATGTCCAGAAAAGACCAAGAACCAAGACAAGAAAAGTGACAAGAATAAAAAGAAAGCCTACATTGGTTGGGATGATAATGATACATCATCAATCAAAAATTCAAAAGAAGAAGAAGAAGAAGAAGAAGAAGAAGAAGAAGAAGAAGAAGAAGAAGAAGAAGAAGAAGAAGAAGAAGCAAATTTGTGTTTGATGGTTGGTCAAGAATCTTCAACCAGTAGTGTAAGTTGTACCTCTTCTAATCGTTCTATGAATTACAGTTCTTTGCTAGAAGCTTTCAATGAAATGCATGAAGAAGCAAAGAGACTTGCTAAGGAAAATAATAGATTGAAAGGTATGAATAATTGGTTAGAAGATAGAGTAAACACTCTTGAAAATAAAATTCTTGAAGAAAAAACCGGTTCTGAATATCTTAAGATGATTCACAACAATTATGACTGCATGTGTAAGAAAACTAATTTAGAAAAACCTTGTAAAAATTGTCCTGAGTTACAAAAGAAAATTACATATTTGATCAAAATTGTTTCAAAGTTTGCACAAGGTAAAGCTAGTCTTGATGTCTTGCTTGGGTCACAAAAATTAGTCATTGATTGTACTAGCATTGGTTTCACAACTATTATTGGTAAGAAAATAAAGGCATTAAAAGATTATTTTTCATATAGAAAACCATTTTTTACTACCTGAAAAAAGGTCACTCAGTCAAATTTTGTAAAATTAAGAAATATACAGTTCCTAGAGATAAAATGAAATGGGTTCCCAAATGAGTCTTGCAAATAACTTAGATGGACCCTATTATTTTGAAGGATACTAAAATGTGTTGAATTTTTTTTAGGAAAAGAAAACTGAGAATCTATGGTACCTTGATAATAGTTGTTCAAGACACATGACTGGAGATATCTCCAAGTTTCACAATTTAAAACTTAAATTGGTAGAACTGTTGGATATGGGGACAACAAGATGACAATTAAATTCGTACTCGTGGGGACCGACCCGTCCTGAGTTTGACGGGGGATGGAGCGGGTTTGGGTTTTCCCCGTTTTAAAAAGTCGGGGACAAGGATGGGTAATGCAATCTTCACCCTGTCCCCGTCTCCGCCCCGATTTTATATTTAAATTTAAATTTTAACATATTAATATTTTAAAAATATTTTTTTTCTATTACATATAAGGTTATTTTTTTATATTTCATCATTTTTATTTTTCTTCTACCCACTTTTTAATTCTTTTATATCAATTAGTTTATTACATTATTATCTTTCTCTTACGTTTTAGTTTTTCATATTTCCTTAATTTTTCCAATCAATTTATTTATTCTTTTTCAATCTTTTTAACCAATTTGATGAACACAAAGTTAATTTTTTTTCTTCTTCTTTATCTCTTTCTAAATATTTTACATAAATCTTAGTAGTAGCTAATATTATTTTATTTATTATTTATATTTATTAAGTTTTATTATGTCATATTTTTTGGATCTTATTATTTTTATTTGTCATATATCAAATTTTATCTTAATAAAATAATTATATTTTAAAGGATTAAAAACAATTGATAATTTAAACTTTTATTACTTTGAACTAATTAAATAAGAATTAAATTATTAAATATTTTCTTATAAACTATATATTTCATATTTTTAAATGACAACTTAAAAATGAATTAACTTATATATGTAATCAAATATTTGAATACAATATTATAATAATAATAATAATAATAATAATAATAATAATAATAATAATAATAATAATGTAAGTATTCAAGTGTTTGAATATAGTATTATAATAATAATAATATTATTATTATTATTATAAATATTCTATATCTATATAAAGAAAAAATGATTAAATATTTTTTTATATACATATTTTAATATACATATTTATTTATGTATAAAAAATACATAAAAATAATAAAATTAATTTATTATAAATATAAATATTTTTTTAAAATAATATAGATCGGGGATGGGATGGGGGAGGGGGTGGGGGCGGGAAACCCGAAACCCAACGGGAACGGGGATGAAGACTTAATTTCTAACCCGGGGGATTGGGGACGGTTAAAAAAGTCAGGGGCGGGGATCGGGGAGGCAAAACCCGCCCCGTTGTCATGCCTAACAACAAAGGAAGAATTTTTGGAGTGGGTGATGTTAAATATGTAGAATCTAGAATTATTCATAGTGTACTATATGTTGATGGATTAAAGCATAATTTGATCAGCATTAGTCAGTTTTGTGACAAAGGTCACAAAGACATCTTTGAACTGAACACCGTCTAATACTTAGACCTGGTTCAAAACATGTATTAATCATTGGTAAGAGAGTTAGAAACATATATATGTTAGATACAAATTTTGCAGAAAATTATTGTTTAATTGCTAAAGAAAATGACATTTGGTTGTGGCATAGAAGATTAACTCACATTCATATGCATCATCTTAACAAATTGATCCATAAAGAACTTGTAACAGGATTACCTAAATTGAAGTTTGTGAAGGACAAAGTGTGTGATGCATGTCAAAAGGGCAAGTAAACAAAAAACTCTGTTCCACAAAAAAATATTATCTCTACTACTAGACCGCTTGAACTTTTGCACATGAATCTCTTTGGACCTTTAAGAACTGTAAGTTTAGGTGGAAATCTATATGCATTGGTTATTATAGATGATTTTTTAATATTTACCTGGATAATGATTTTAAAAGTGGAATCACATACTTTTCAAGCTTTCAAGAAACTTGCTAAGCAAATTCAGAATGAAAAAGGTTATTTCATCTCTTACATTCAAAGTGTTCATGGTGGAGCATTTTCAAATGAAAATTTTGATAGATTTTGTGAAAAACATGGCATTAAGCATAATTTCTCTGCACCTAGAACTCATCAGCAAAATGGTGTTGTGGAAAGGAAAAATTGATCTCTTGAGGAGTTTGTTAGGATCATGCTAAATGAGAAAGTTTTACCAAAATATTTTTGGGTTGATACTGTAAGCACAACATTTCATGTAATAAATCGGGTTTTGATAAGACATTTTCTTAAAAAGACTCTTTATGAACTATACAAAGGTAAAAAGCCAAATATGAAATACTTTAGAGTGTTTGGATGCAAATGAGCATCAACTCCCATGTCCATAAGTTGTTATCTAGATGCAAATGATAAAAGGAAATCCATTGACCAAACCAATTACAGGTGACTCATTAGTTCACTGTTGTATCTCACTGCTAGAAGGCCTGATATAATGTTCAGTATGTGCATGTGTGCAAGATTCCAATCTACACCAAAGGAGTCTCATTTCTCAGTTGCAAAAAGGATACTAAAATATCTAAAAGGGACTATGAATGTTGGTTTGTGGCATCCTAGTGAATCCAGGTTGAACTTAATTGGATATTCTGACTCAAATTTTGCAGGTTGCAAACTGGACAAAAAAAAGCTCCAGTGGAACTTGTCATCTACTAGGCAACAACCTAATCTCTTGGCATAGCAAAAAGCATACTTGTGTAGCTCTATCAACTATTGAGGTAGAGTATATTGCGACTGGGAGTTGTTGTGCTCAATCCCTAGGGATAAAATAATAATTACAAGACTATGGGTTGATTCTCAACAAAATTCCTTTGCTTTGTGATAATACCAGTGCAATAATATTAACCAAGAATCCAATACAACACTCAAGAACAAAACATATTGAAATAAGGCATCATTTCATTAGACATCATGTATCTAAGGGTGATTGTGAAATCTTTTTTATAGAAACTGACAGGAAACTAGCTGACATTTTCACAAAACCTTTAGCTCATGATTGTTTCTATATGATTAGAACTGAGTTAGGTGTTCTGGATTTATCAAGTATTGCATGAACTTTCATAAATATTGATGTACTGATAAATTTATTTGATATAAATTGCCTTTTGATTGATTGATTACTCAAAATATTCGATTAAAATCACTTAAAATCACATTCTGTAAAATGTTTCGTACTGTTTTAATCGATTAATCGTCGAATTAATCGATTAAAAGCTCTGGAATTTGGATTTTTTATTTCAAGTACTTGATTTAATCAATTAAAATACAAATTATTTCAGTTAAAATCACTTATTGGTATAAATTTAATCGATTATCCATCGATTTAAGTTTTGTTTTCATTTTTCTTAACCCGTACAAAATTAATTGATTATTTGGTAAAATAATCGATTAATTTGTTCTTGAAATTGTTTAAAAGCTCTAAATGCAGGATTTGAACATACTCTCTTCCACGATAAGCAAGGGTCAAGATTCGAATTGGAAATCTCTGATTAAGCAGTAAATCCTTATCTTCAAGAACTAATTAATTGATAACAAGACAAATAACTGCTACCCACTACACAAAGCTTGTACGTGTGCTGCTGGTCAAGGGAACCACTACAATTCAAAAAGTTGAATCGTCAAATTACAAGAGCATTGAAGACAAATTGTTGATTAGGTCACGGGCTCAATAATCCTTCATCAACTCAGACTTTGCTTTCCTCTTTAAGAGTTAATTGGTTCTCATTCTCAAATTTTAACTTGCTCTCTTCTTCGACACCCTAATCTTTCTTCATCTACTACTTTCTATCTTTCAAATTTCTTCTACACATCTCTTGAAAATGTTCAAAAGATCGAAATCGGGTAGAAAAAAAAGTAAGGGGGAGTCCTCTTCACAAGCTGTTGTAGCAAATCTTGGAGGACATTAGAAGCTTGGTTTAATGAGGACTTGGATAGGATGAACTCTTTTATCTCTAATTTCAGTCAAAAATAGCTAGTGATCTCAAAATTCATTTAATTTGTTTGGCTTGATAGAGAAGGATTCACCTCTCTAAGAAGACAACTCAAGAACCAGAGGCTGAAAATCTTTGTGGAATACTTGGGAAATATTCAGCCAGATTTGGTTAGAGTCTTCTACTCTAATCTAACTGTAGATGGTTCAACCATCTGGACTCAAGTAAAAGGGGTAAACATTGTGATTACTCCATCTTTTTGGGAACAGGTGGCTGGTCTTCAAGATGAAGGCGTGAAGGTCTCCAAAAGAAATGTTTCGAAGCTGCCATAGTTCAACAAAATCCAGTTCTTTTGATCGTGTCTCAGAAACAGTGATGACTCCGTAAGAGTGCTGAATGCTAAAAAAATTCGTCTACAACAGAGGTTGCTTGCATTCATTTTTGTTTGGGTGTTAACAACCAGGGGGAGAAACCATGCTCTCCTAAATGAAGGAGATTTGACCCTGACGTACTATATTCAAAACAACATCAGAGTCAACTGGGTTTATGTAATCAAGGATCACATGATCAAAGATAAAAGATTGAGTGATTTTCGTCTCCCTTATGCAATGCTCATTAACAAATTTTTTAAGCATTTTGCAGTGGACCTCATAGGTGAATACGTGGAGGCACCAAAATTTTCGAATGAGATAGATGACTCCACTCTATGCAAATGGGTTTCATTCAAGTTGATGAAAATTGTATTTCCAAATCTAAAGCTGGGATGAGTGATGAAGATGATGATGATGAAAAGGATGCGCCACAAGAGAATATTGGTATTGGTTCAACTTATGCTGCAGAACAAGAACAACCAAGGGCAGTTGAAGCTGAACACATGGCTGAAGAGTTTCAGAACATGGAGTTGACTCCCTACTATGCACAACCAGATCGGGGGACTCCTTTGTCTTAGTTTGAAGGGTCAATGTTGTCTCAAATGTCTTCCTTACAGGAAAACCAGATGGAGCACATGCAAATGACCTTTCAGCACTATCATGAAACCAATAATCAATTCTCCAATCTCAACAATCAAATAGTAGACATCTATAGCATATTGGATGATTTGCAGTTCAACCAAGGTTCATGGGATGACTTAGATTCTGCTACTACATACCAAAGGTTTTTCTTATCATTGCACTTCTACCTAATTTTTGTGTTTTCTACTTATTTCCTTTTCTTGTTGGTCTATAAACCTAAACTGGTTTCTGACCAAGAATTATGAACTTTTAATGATTGCATGATATTTTTTATGGCTTGACTCATGTTTGTTCTCTTCTATTTTGATGAAGTCAAAAGGGGGAGAAAGAATTGAAAAAGATAAGGATAGCTCACTTATACTAATTGCATCTAACACACACATCAAAGTGGTTTTGCAGGATTGAAATAAGGGGAGACTGATGAAGAAGCTAATAAGAAGAATCTTGGAAGTCTTGACTAGAAGATTTGATGAAGTCAAAAGAAGTTATTAAAGAGAAGATGTTGTGTTAGTTCATTAGTGATTCAGCATCTATATTGTGTAGGTATAAGCATCTATCCTCTCCTCTAGGATGAGTTTCTGTCTTTTACACAGTATAAACTGTCTCAAGTATTTTTAATTTGTTAAAAATCATTTTAATCGATTAATATGTTCTTTAGTCACAGTTTTAACTGATATATTTTTGAAATAATCAATTAAAAACACTTAAGAAAATTGAAAACACTTTCTGTCGCAATTTTAATTGATACATTTTCAAAATAATTGATAAAACCTCGTTTCATCAGTTAAAACGACTCTCGAAAATATCCATAATTCTTTTAATTGATTAAACCACATTTTTATCAGTTAAAATGTCTCGAAAAAATTGGCGAGAACCTTTTTAATCGATTAAAAAAGATTTCATTAGTTAAATTCATTAAAGCTAAGTTATTTTAATCAATTAAAGTAAGAATTAACTAATTAATTGCATCATTTAGTTAGAAAAATCTATATATAAATAGATTTCCACCAACGCTTCAAAACACATATTTGAGAAATCATTCAAGCAATCTTTAGAGATCTTTTTTTTTTCAAGAGAGAAACATTCCTTTCTCATTAGAATTGTTTTGCAATCTTTCTTGAGGCTCTTTGTTCTTGTTTTTGAGGAAACTCATTCTTTGATTGGATCTTTGCATCCGCATATTGATTTGATTGTTGTAGTTTCTTTAAGCATCTTGATTGTTCATTCAATTCATTGTATTTTCGGTGTTTGGAATTGTGGGCACTGGATTAAGCAGTTGGAATTGTGGTTGCTATCATAGGTTCAAGAACTGGGCTAAAGTTCTTGGTGTAGATTGATTTTCTATAATCTGTTCTTGTAATCAATTAGTATTTGATTAATGGAACTCAACTGAAATTTGGTTGAGAATTGGATGTAGCCCAGTGGATTGGATGAACCAGTATAAACTTGGTGTTCTTGCTTTTGTTTCATCTTTTTTTTTTTCATTCAATATTTTTGTTATTTGGTTCAAGAATTGATTAGGTTCTTAAATCTTTGAAATTTATAATTTGTACTCAAAAGTTCTGAAAAGTTTTTTTATTAGATCAATTTACCCCCCCCCCCTCTTGATCCCAGCCTATATTTCTAACATAATTTACCTTAATAGGTAAGTTAGTTCTTCAATAAGATGACTTATTTTACCTTAATAGTTAGGCTAAAGTTGTCATTTAAGCTATGTAGACCCCAAATCTTGCCCGACCTCAAAATAAAGAGCAGAAGACTTTCGTTCGAAGATGGGCAAGGCCTAAAAAGTACCTAGAATTGATTAATAGGCCTCATATTAGAATAGGAAGGATTTTTGTACAAGAAAAATAAGAAATTTCACCCAAAGGGTCGAGACCACCATCTTGTTTAGCGAGACCACCGTCTCACCGTTGGCTAAGGGCAAGACCGCTGTCTCGCCACTCGCCAATGGCGAGACCGCCATCTTGTTTGGTGAGACGGTTGTCTCGTCACTTGCCAAAGGCGAGACCGTCATCCCGCTTGGCAAGACGGCAGTTCCGACCTTGTCAAGCGAGACGACGATCCCAACCTGACAGGTGCGAATTCCTATAAAAGGGGGGGGGGACTTTCTCACTCTTTACACACACTTCTACAATTTTTCCTTCTGTAATATTCTCAGATTATTCTCGTAGGACCCCTCTGAAGCATTTCCAGAGTTTCTTAGAGTTCTTAGAAAGTGTTCTAGAGTGCTGCGAGAAAGAGCGATCATCATTGTAGAGCGTGGGGTTTGCCAAAAAGCACCCTCTTTCAAGAACATATTATTATAAAAGCTTGCTTTGAAGGTTTCTATATACTCCCTTCATTATTTGGCTTTTTTTAGATAATATTGTTGTGCATTAGTCATTTAGGGTCATGTAGTCAATAACTTAATTTTCGCAATGAATAAATAAGGGTAAAAGTGCAATTTTAGAGTTATTATTTCTTTATAAAAACGGTCCATCATAGGGAACCCGAAATGGGCGTCGTAGGGAAGCTAATACCTTCCCTACACGTAACTAACTCCCTTACCTAACTCTGGTTGTAATGACCAAAGCTAATTTTTCTTTAAAAACCACTGCCTTCTTTTTCCTTTTCCAATGTTTCTGATAAAAACATTGGTGGATACTCCTCGAACCTTTCAAAAACTTCTCCCTTAGGTCCAGCCCGATTATCGGATAACCTAAGGGCATTGAACCACACTTTTAAAAATGTGAGTCAAACAAAACCATCACATCGCTCCGACCGCCTCTTTTGACGGCGACAACAGATGGCGACTTCATTGGGGAAGCTAGAGAGTTGATCTCATTTAGTGATGGACTAGTTTTAAGAAATAAAACTTAAAATTACGCCTTTACCCTTCCTTGTTTTATAACTTTAATTGCTTGACTTTAATAACTATTGTATGTTTATGCAAATTGTTTGAAATATAAACTGTACACAAACCCTTGCACACAACAGTTCCCCCTATACCCGGGGGCAAGTGGGATATCCATAGGGAGTGGGTGGCATTGAACGATTTGCCGTAGTGAGGGCCATGAGCCCACCGGTATGATCAGAAATCACCACTCAAGGTGATAACCTTCCTCTTTTGGCCCGAAGACTGACTAGGCCTTAGTGCCATGCATGGTCTGAAGGCTGGGAGAGTGGGAAGCCTATAATGGGGGCACCTTGGGGGCCTGGCCTTGGTGAGAAAATTTAGAACTACCCTGAATATGCACTCTTTTGCAGGATACCCCTACCTCGTGATTAAAAAATATCGTCCTATTGTTCGCGGATGAGTGAATTGTGTGTGCATTTATTTGATTGCATTTGATTGTTGCATAACATAATCATACAACAAAAAAATAGAAAAACTCTTAAAAAATATTTTCACAATAAACACTCTTATCTCGGACAGTATGCATTTTAGCTAGCCTGGTTTCAGGTTCTTTGTAAGCTAAGTAGCCACACAGTCCGACAGAAGAGATAAGGGATGTTAAAACTATTCTTTTACAATAAACCATTTTTATCTCGGACAATTTACCTTTTATCTAGCCTGGTTTTAGGTTCTTTGTAAGCTAAGTAGTCACACGATCGACATAAGAGATAAAAGTTTATAAAAATTAAATAAATCAAATATAAAAAACAAAATAATGAAATTTAATAAAACGATTTTGACAAAGTCGTATCATTCATACCGCATCATCTCATAAGTGGAAAAACCAAGAGAGAAAATAAATGCTAAGGAAAGTATGCATACACATCATCTTAATAAATATCTCAAAAAATGGGTCTTAGGAGCATTTTTTGGGAAAATTGTTGGGCTAAATCCCTTATGGGGATTTTGCAGCTGTTCTTCACTCTTTCCCCTTCGTTTTGATATGATGTGCACCCAAATCCGACATCCCAGTCAAAAGTTATCTCACTTTAAACATTTGCCGCCTTTTTATGCTAGTGCATGCATAAACACATCCATGCTAGGGGGCATTAGATATCTCTAAGACAAAGGCGAAAGAGACCTAAGTGCGGTTGTAATCTTCCACAAGGAAGGGACAAGTGTGCTAAGGTATATGGAGACCTTCGTTATACTTGTCAAATCCATGATGGGGAAGGAACCGTTATACCGAAGAGGGTATGACACTTCGCAAAGTGTAAGCTTTAAAGATGATACCAAAGTCATTGTCTTAAGGCATATCTATCTCACACCAATCATTCATTTTTAATAAAAACCCTAATTCATATGTATTCCAGAAAGTAGCTGGCATTCTTCATGCCCTCACCTACATACAGAAAAAAGTAAAATCACAAACAATATCATACATCATGTTAGGAAATAAAACATGATAATGTTTAGAAAAAAAAACCAAATACTTGCGTACATGCATCCACCAAACTTCATCCTCAAAACATGCATCTAGTAATAGGTAGTTGAAGAAAGTGGACATTCCTCAATACCGTGTAAAGAGGATAGAGCATTTGCACGGGAAGTCAAAAAGAGAAAATGAAAGTGATCCTAGCAAAGATCTCATTGATTTGATGAAGTCAAAGATAGAGTCAAAAGTCAACTCTGCAGCAGTCAAACAAGTCACTCAGATAATTGTGCTAGAAGATTTAGTATGTCTAACAGAAGGCTTAGGTAAAACCATTTTACCTTTTTTGCTGCATAAAGTTTCTTCATCCATTTTGCAAAATGCCTCAAAAATAGTTTTAAACAAATAAAAAACAAAAGCATTTTGACAAGAACTTTCTTAATAATGTTTTCAACTGATATAGCTTTGAAAGAAACGATAGAAATCACTTAGAATGATCAAATAAGTGTTTTTACAGTATTTTAATCGATACAAATTTCTTTTAATCGATTAAAACCCTTTAGAACTCATTATGACCGATCAGATTTGATATATGAACGATCAGAACTTATTTCAATCGATTAAAACACGTTTCAATCGATTAAAATCACTTAAAGGGTCAGAATGATCGATCAGAATGCAGTTATGACCGATCAGAGTTGGTTATGATCAACCAGAATTGAATTATGACCGATCAGACTTGTTACAATCGATTAAAACGCATTTCAATCGATTAAAATAACTTGGAAATTTTTTTACAGAGTTTTCAATCGATTAAAACGTATTTCAACCGATTAAAAAAACTTAGAAAAATCCTGTGCAGGTTTTTAATCGATTAAAACTTCTTTGTATCAGTTAAAATAACTTGAAAAGTTTTATAAGAAAGTTTTAAAGTAAATCAATCGATTAAAACGCGAATCAATCGATTGAATCACACTTAGAAAATGTTTGTAAAATGTTTTAACTGATATAAACGTGGTCGTATCAGCTAAAACAATTCTGTTAAAGAAACAAGAACGCATTAATGGGTTGAAAGGACTTTTAACAGATTATAACGGCTATTTCAACAGATTAAAACAAACTTTCAACAGATTAATTAATGCAGCAGTTTTGGAAAACTCTTTTAAAAACAGAGTTGCTTGGAACTTTTTTATCATCAGTTTTTACACATTCTTAAGCAATCAATCAAGCAACTTTAGCACCTTTTCAAGAAAAGATTCGCAACAGTTTTTTTGAAGTTATTTTGAAAATCTTTCTTGAGGCAACTTGCATACTTTGAAGAAGAAACTCACTGCAGAATTGCATAGACTGGTTTGAGCTTTCTAGTTTCTTCTTTGTAAATTTTTTTTTTCATTCCTTTGTATTGTGTTGTGCCTGGAACTTGGGCACAAATTTCTCTGCAGCTGGAATTTGGTTGTAGAAGGTTATCAAGAACTGGAATTTGGTTCTTGGTAAGAGGTTGAGCACAGGAGCTGGAATTTGGTTCTTGTGGTTGTACTGTGTGGTGCCTGGAATTGGGGTACTGGTTTCTCTGCAGCTGGAATTTGGTTGCAGAGGTTATCAAGAACTGGAATTTGGTTCTTGGTGGAGAGGTTAAGTGCAAGAACTGGAAGTTGGTTCTTGTGTTAGATTAGGTGTAAGATTGTTGAGTCTGTAAAACATCTATTCTAGTGGAACCCAGCTGGAATTTGGCTGGAGACTGGACGTAGCCCTGGTATTGGGTGAACCAGTATAAAATACCGGTGAAATCTTTCTTAACCTTTCTCTCTTTAAATTCAGTTGCTGCGCTTATTTTAATTGATTGCTTTGAGATTCAAGAATAGATTAGTAAACTTAATTTTCGAATTAGATAATCTGTTATTCGCAAAAAACTTTCAAAGATCAATTCACCCCCCCTCTTGATCTAAAACTACTTTTCTAACAGAAAATACATAGAAATTCTAACCCGCCTATGGGTTCCTTTAGGTTTCTCCGCTTTTAAAAAAATGTACTTTGAAACATTGCATTGAGGAATGTACACGGATGAAATAAATAAAATTATCATCTCTTAAACCGTCTATTGCATTCATAAATTGCATTCATTCATTCTCACTTTAATAATAATAAGATAATAAAAAGAAAGGATTAATTGATGTGCTTCCCATGAATCAGAATAAGATGAAGAGAAAACCTTTCGTCGTCAATTTCTCTCCAACAGTTGATCCGCCTAAGGAGGATAATAAGCCTCAACCGATGGATGTCCAAGTTAATAAGGAAGAGGGGGCAACGATGTCGTTACATTTGTTCATGCCTCAAATCGAATAAAGTTGTACCATGGAGATACGCAAAAACATCGCCCATCAATGAGGCATAGCCGGCATTGGGGGCAGGATTAGAAGTTGAAGAATCTATTCCCCCAAGGAGCTATAAGATGACGCTCCTAAGAATAAAGGAAAAAAAATAAAAAGACCGAAGAAAAACATAATCCAAAGAGGAAACTGAGTAGACTTTGGATTCACAACGCTAAGACATTTCCTTCAACGCTTCGCCAAAAAGACAAACTCACGGTAGGCGACAAGCTGGTCACGGTTCGAGCTAAAGACGACATTCGGATTAGCAAGCTATCTGCCCTACCTTGAATGGATGCGGCTGAAGAGGACCTTTGAAATATCTTTTGCCAATATGAAATGACTTCCCCAACAATATGAAGATGACCCACATGATGAGGAAATATGGATACCGCCCAAACCAAGGGCTCATTAGAAACTCTCAAGGAATAAGGCAGCCACCAGATTTTAAAGACAATTCTTTGAAGCATGACTTTACAAAGGATCAAGCTGCATGGAGAAAAGAGAAGTCTCCCCTCCGCACCTCGAATCAGATTTTCCCAAATGAAGGGGTTCAAGCGTCGAGAACGACTTTAGTCATTAGGTGTTCCTCTTCCAATTCTAAAGGATGTAAACCCAAGGACTATTAGAGATTACTCCTCGGGGCTAACCCGACCCCCGAGCATTGTAGGGAACATATTTCCCTATTAATTACAAAGAATGTCATTCTTATTATCTGCTTCTCTTCCTGCTATTCATATCTAAACCTCATTAATAACCATGTTTAAGCAAATGTTTTTAAAACGCGTCAAAATAATCAAATTGCGCCATTGACCAAAATAAAAGTCAAATCCATCACCATTGATTGACTAGAAGCACAAAATAAAATTATACCTCGTCATAACTAAAGTCGTGTTTCGCCAATGTTATGTAAAAAGAAAATAAAACAAAAATCAAAACAAACCCATAGAAGCTAAAGGCCAAAAAGAAAAGGCAAGATACCCGGTAAGAAACCCATTAAGGGGACGACACAAAAGTTAGGGTAAACTCGCTAGGAGGCCTGAACAACAATAAAGGGTAGCCTAGGAAAAAATTAGGGTTACAAAATAAAGTCCGCTAGGATTCCCAAAACAAAGAGGAAACCTAGACAAAAGTTAGGACATAACATCCTAGGCTGAAAACCCAAAGGGCAGACTAGGGAAGTTAATGAATCATGATAGGCGCCATCGAATAATCATTTAAGACATCATTCCATAAACAAAACGTTTGTCTAAACTAGCCTAAACACTCTAATCAACCTTGGCTAGCCGTGCTTACAAAAATCATTTTTGTCAAAATAAAAAAATTCTAAACCACAATCCTTTGAATTAAATATCCTCTTCCTTCTTTTCTCTTGACCCTTACCACTACGACATTCTAGTAATTAGTAGGAAAATGTGGAGATAGTAATCAATAGGAGGATTGACATCCCCAAGAAAAGGGAGGGGCACACTGACATGGCAAGTCACTCTACAATCAACACAACTATTCTTCGGTCATGGCAAATCCGAGACGGCAAAGTCGGTACAACTAAGCATGATGTCAGAAGCTCATAAGAAATAAAAGTACATCGGTTAATCCTTTTGAAAAATCAACTGAAATAGTATTATAGGATGCATATCATGAACACTGCATGCATGAATATGGGTCCTTTCTTGCGAAAAAAAAGATAGAATAATACCTGTTTAGAGATTCTTAGGCAAAAGTTAGGGCATACATAAAATGGGAATAGCCCGCTAAGATATCCTAGGCAAAAATTAAGACAGCCCGCTAGATCGAAAACCCCAAAAGGGCGGTCTAGGCAAAAGATAGGGCTAAACCTAAAGAGAGGGGTCCATCAACATATTCATGAAAATCTAGCAGGAGAATGAAGTGAAAGTGATCCTAGCAAAGATCTCAGTGATTTGATGAAGTCAAAGATAAAGTCAAGGGTCAACTCTGCAGCAGTCAAACAAGTCACTCAGAAGAATGGAGCTGAAGACTTAGTGTGTCTAAACAGAAAGCTTAGGTAAAACCACTTTACCTTTTCCACTGCATAAAGCTTCTTCACTCATTTTGCAAAATGCCTCAAAAATAGTTTTAAACAAATAAAAAACAAAAGCATTTTGACAAAGAACTTTCTTAATAATGTTTTTAACTGATATTGCTTTTAAAGAAACGTTTAAAACACTTAGAATGTTTATAGAAGTGTTTTCACAGCATTTTAATTGATACAAAAACCTTTTAATCGATTAAAACTCTTTATGACCGATTAGAATTCGAATATAATAGGTCAGAATGCATTATAATCGATCAGATCTTAAATATGAGCGATCAGAACTATTTTAATCGATTAAAACACGTTTCAATCGATTAAAATTACTTTGGATGTCAGGATGATCGATCAGAATGAGATTATGACCGATCAGAGTTGGATATGATCGATCAGAATTGAATTATGACCGATCAGATCTGTTTCAATCGATTAAAACATATTTCAATCGATTAAAATAACTTAGAAAATCTTTTCAATCGATTAAAACAAACTTTCAATCGATTAAAATGACTTGAAAATATATGTGCAGTTTTTCAATCGATTGAAACGACTTTATATCAGCTAAAATAACTTCGAAAGTTTTATAAGAAGGTTTTTAAACAAATCAATCGATTAATACGCGATTCAATCGATTGTTTTATACTTAGAAAATGTTTGTAAAATGTTTTAACTGATAAAAACGTGGTTGTATCAGCTAAAACAATTTTGTTAAAGAACAAGAACGCATTAATGGGTTGAAAGGACTTTTAACAGATTATAACGGCTATTTCAACAGATTAAAACAAACTTTCAACAGATTAATTAATGCAGCAGATTTGAAAATTCTCTTTAAAAACAGTTTTGCTTGAAACTTTTAAACAGAGATTGTACATCAGTTTTCAGACATCCAAAGCAATCAATTCAAGCAACTGTTAGCATCCTTTTTCCAAGAAAGAATTACAACTGTTTTGTGAACTTCTTTTGAAATCTTTCTTGAGGCATATTGCATTCTGTGAAGAAGAAACTTACTGTGGATTAGAGTAATCCGGTTTGAGCTTTCTAAGTCTCTTCTTTTCAATTGCTTTTCATTACTTTGTATTGTGTTGTACCCGGAATTTGGGTACAAGTTTTTTACATGCTGGTAGGTGGTTGTAGAAGTTTCCAAGAACTGGAATTTGGTTCTTGGTGGAGAGGTTAAGTGCGAGAACTGGAATTTGGTTCTTGTACTTGTGTGGTGCCTGGAATTTGGGCACTTGGTTTCTCTCGTGGCTGGAATTTGGTTGCGAGAGGTTTCCAAGAACTGGAATTTGGTTCTTGGTGGAAAGGTTAAAGTCGAGAACTGGAAATTGGTTCCGGTGTTAGAGTAGGTGTAAGATTGTTGAGTCTGTAAAACATCTATTCTAGTGGAACCCAGTCGGAATTTAGTTGGAGACTGGACGTAGCCCTGGTATTGGGTGAACCAAGTATAAAATTACCGGTGAAATCTTTCCTAACCTTTCTCTCTTTAAATTCAGTTGCTGCGCTTGTATTGTTTAATTGCTTTGTGATTCGTGAATTGATTAGTAAACTTAATTTTCGAATTAGATAATCTGTTTATTGCGAAAAACTTTCAAAAATCAATTCACCCCCCCTCTTGATTTAAAACTACTTTTCTAACATGAAGGTTACTTCTCTAGATGCATCAAATAAAAGGATAGATTGCATTTAGGACATTCACACACCAGTAGTCGCACAATACGACTCTATAAAAAAAATCTCTGTAAGTAAATAAACAAAAAATAATACTCATGCATATAAGGAGACTAGCTCCATATTTGTGATTGAAAACAGGAAGCGCCAAAAACAGGTCTCCAAATAATACTCTCCCTCAAGAAAGCAGAGTAAGTCGCCTCCAATAATCAAGCAAATCCAGAAAAATAAGAGCTTCTAGAAGTCAAAGCTCCAATCGCTATCCTTCTACCCAATAAAGGGAGGGCACAATCAACAACGGAAAAGTCGACGAAAAGGCTTAGTCATCCCCAAGAGGATCCTTGCCTACTCAGAAGGAAAAACAAAAATACTCCTCACGGCTCAGCATTACCACCACATGAGTCATCGAGCACACTCACCCAAAGTCTCCTCCACACTCCTTAATGGAGAATAAAGGCTTCAAGAGCTCATCATCATCAACAATCAAAAGAGTTCAATCTCCATACCATCAAGGGCTCAACAAAAAGAAGAAGAGAAAAGAAAACCCTTCATCTCCAGTAGATGACAAAAAAGGCCATGACAAAGAAGACCGAATTAAATCCCCTAGTGGACCATACCAGAAAAATATACAAAAAGGAAGAATAAAAAATCTCCATCCCCCAGTAGAATAAGAGCTTCACAAGGACAGCTTGCAGCCAAGACTCCATCCCCAGGAAATCAACTAATTCCCTAGTGGAACACCAAAAAGAAAAAACCTCATCCCTGGTGGAGCACCAAAAAGAAAAAACCCTTAATCACCTACGGATCCCCAAAAAAAGAAAGAGTTTGCGTGCATAAAAGAAATTAAAAAGTAAAAAGGCACACACACTATCAAGAAAATCCAAATTTTGAATCGCGTAAAAAAGAGATAAATCGCGGAAAAAGGCGAAATTAAATAAAATCCTAACTTTTAGCAAAACAGAATGTCCATTCCCCAATGAAATAAAAGCATCGCAAAACTAGCTCACACCAGCATCTAACAAGGAGTCAAAACTCCATCCTCTAGGGGCAACCAAAATCAGGTCCCCAGGAAGTCAACTAATTCCCTGATGGATCGTCAGTGAAGTCGTTTGCCTATGCATAAGCAAGACCTGGCAAACAAGAGCCAACACCCCAAAAGGGAATATCAGTCTATTCAAAGGCAAAACAATGCAGCCAAAAGTCTTCACTTCTGATGAAGCATCTGCCTACTCAGAGGCATTACCAGAACCTCAATGGAGTATCTGCCTGCTCAGAGGCACCATCAAAATCAACAAATCCTCAATGGATATCCGCCTACTCAAGAGGCGTCACCAAGATCAACAAATCCCCAGCGAATTCCTGCCTACCTAAGAGGCATTCATCAAGAATCCCCAACGACCAACAAGCTGGACGACTATTAGAAAAAGCCCAAAATCAAGAATCTCCAGCGATCAACAAGTTGGATGGCTATGGAAAAAGCCAAAACCAAGAATCCCCAGCAATCGACAAGCTGGATGGTGTTGAACATTCAAGGACTTGATGTTGCACTTGATGAACATGAAGATTGTTGATTTTGATGATGATTCAAGAACTCAAAGACTTAGAGTGTTGAAGACTTGTTTTGTATTGTAATAACTCTGTTTCAATTAGATTGATTCTGTAATATTAGAGTTTAAGATAGCCGGTACATAGTCTGCACCTTAGAAGCTTCAAAAAGCTCAAATTTATCATCCAGGCTCAGCTTTAATCGATTAAATAGGGAAATAATCGATTAAAATAGTGAGAAAAATCATTTTTTGTATCTGCTCATTGGTTTAATCGATTAAACCACCTGTTAATCAATTAACAGGCCTGTTAATCGATTAACAGCCCTTTTAATCGATTAAAACAGAGAGTTTTAGGGTTTTGTTGATTTTGGCTCTGTAATAATCGATTAATACTTCATTTAATCGATTATTTCAGTCAGATTTTGATTTTTAACTTCAAATCAACCCTATTTCCAAGAACCCTAATTCCGAAATTCCCAATTCCCAAACCCTAATTTCTCTACTTAAGCTTCTCTATGGCACTCAGAAAAGTAGAACAACCTTTTTTATACAAAAGTTAAGTGCTATAGTGCCAGAGAACTGTTTGTTGCAAGAAAAAGGGGCTTTTGGAACCTGGTGTTGACAATTCAAGGACTTGATGTTGCACTTGATGAATATGAAGAATGGATTTTGATGATGATCCAAGAACTAAAGACTTAGGATATTGAAGATTGAAGATTGGTGATAATTGTATTGTAATAACTCTGTTTTATTTAAGATTGAGTCTGTATTTTTAGAGTCTAAGATAGCCGGTACATAGTCTGTAACTTAGAAGCTTCAAAAAGCTCAAATTTATCATTTAGGCTCGGCTTTAATCGATTATATAGGTAAATAATCGATTAAAACAGTTGAGAAAACACTTTCTATACAAACTCACTGTTTTAATCGATTAAAACAACAAAATAATCGATTGTTTTGTACTTGTTCAGTACGAGATAATCGATTATTTCACCAAATAATCGATTATTCCGAGAGGTTTGGGTTCCGACGTATTTGGCTCTGTTTTAATCGATTATCACTCCAAATAATCGATTATTTCAGTCTATTTTTCATTTTAAATTTCAAATTAACCCTATTTTTGAAAACCCAATTACCAAGAACCCTAGTTTCGAAATCCCCAATTCCTAAACCCTAATTTCCCTACTTAAACTCTGCTTTGGCACTCGGAAAAATAAGAACAACTCTTTCCATACAAAAGTTAAGTACTGTGAGTGCCAGGAGAACTGTTTGTTGCAAGGAAAGGGGGCTTTTGGAACCTGGTGTGAGGCTAGAAGCGATAAGAATCACTAAGTGGAGTTCTTAGTGGATTGTGTGCTGTGTCCGTCTCTAGGGAAAGTCTGTTCTTCATCTCTTGTGGATTTCAAGAGAGGTGTTTTCTCGATCTTTATCTCGTTCCTTTGTAATCTGTTTGTAACAATTTGTTCTTAGTGACGGCGTTAATCCTCTTTTGAGTGATTAGCAACCGGACGTAGGGTCTTTTGATCCGAACCAGTATAAACCTACTCGTGTAATCTTCTCTACTCTTCTCTATTTACATTTACGCAGTTTTTAATCGGTAAAATTTGGGGAAAATTTTGAAAACCTAATTTTTATTAAAAATCCAATTCACCCCCCTCTTGGTTTTTGTCCGACCACGCGAACATTCCGCTGCGCGATTCTAACAAGTGGTATCGAGCTTGCTTTGATAGTCATTCAAATATTTTCGAAAATGGCCGGACAAAATCAAACTTTTGCCGAAGGTGCGTCTATCAACGAGACCTCCACTTTTTGCGGGTCAAAATTATCCTTTTTGGAAAGTACGTATGCAAATATTTTTAGAGTCTCGTTGATAGAGGCGTTTGGGACGCAATTTTAAACGGTCCATTTGTTCCTAAAATTACGGAGAACGGTGTTGACGTTCTTAAACCTATTTCTAGATGGACTGCGGAAGAAAGTCGAAAAGCACAATTTGATGTTAGGGCTAGAAACATTATTTCATCTCGCTCTAACCCTTGATGAGTTTTATAGAATTTCGGTTTGTAAAAGTGCACAGGAAATGTGGGAAATGCTAAGGGTGACCCACGAAGGAACCGACGACGTCAAAAGAGCACATAAAAATTCTTTAATCCAAGAATACGAGATGTTCCGAATGCAACCAGGCGAAACGATATTTGACGTACGAAACGTTTCACTCATATCGTGAACCATCTCACCTAGGACTAGGTAAAATTTTTGACGTTGATGAATTAAATGTTAAAATTTTGAAATCTCTGGATAGGAAATGGCAACCAAAGGTGACGACCATCTCGGAGTCACAAAATCTTGCCACTATGTCTATGGCGGCGTTATTTGGAAAGCTTAGGGAGCATGAACTTGACCTTGGAAGACTAAATGAGGAAGAGGGTCAATATCAAAAGAAGAACCTAGCTTTCAAGACCGAGATTTCAAAAAGCAAAAATAAGAAAGAAGAAGAAGAAGACTCCGAAATTGATGAAGAAGAGATGAGTCTTTTTATAAAGAAGTTCACCAAGATGATGAAAGCAAAAGGAAGACATCCTTTCAAAGGTAAGGGAAAGGTAAAAGAAAATTCTTTCGTTAATATAAAATGCTTTGGTTGTGGTGAAGCAGGGCATATGAAGACCGAATGCCCAAACAAGAAAAATGATGAACACAAGGGCAAAAAGCAATTCAAGAAGAAAGCATATATTGCTTGGGATGACAGTGATTCAAATTCAGAATCAAGCGACTCAGAAATTGAAGCAAACATTTGCTTGATGGCAAATAACAACATTTCTTTGGATTTTGAGGTTAGTGATTCCGATTCATCCTCTAGTGAAGAAAATGACCATGATGAATTGCAAAATGCTTATAATGAGTTATTTACTGCATTTATGGATATGAAAAAAGAATATAAAGTTGTAAAGAAAAATCTAAGAAGATCCGAAAAGGAAAATGAGTCCTTAAAATTGAAAATTGCATGTTTAGAAGAAAAGGAGGTAGCTAATACGAAAATTGTATGCTTAGATGAGAATAAGGACTTAGCTTGTGCAAATTGTAAAGAGCATGAATATGACATAGATATTCTTAACCATTTGCTAGACAAAGCGGAAAAAGAAATTGATGATCTTAAGAAGCATGAAATGGTAATTGCTCAAAATAATGTAAATCAAAGAGTTCCTTTGAAAAAGAGTAAAACTAAAAAGAAAAGAGTATGGGTAGAAAAAGGAACTAGAGCATGTCATGTAAATAATGCATCTTATTCCATAGCTACATCAAAAGCATGTTTTTATTGCATGAAACAAGGTCACACTTCAAATAAGTGTAAAATCAAACATTTTGGTGTTCCTAAAGGAAAATATATTTGGGTTCCTATAGTTAAATGAACTATTTGTATCTTGTATTTATTCAAAGAAAATGGATCATTTAGTATGTTTTAAACAGAATGCTTAGGTAAAAACATTTTATCTTTTCTATTGCATGAAGGTTCTTCACTTAAAAGATTTTTGCGAAAAGCCTCTAAAATTGTTTTAAACAACTAAAAACAAAGTTTTTTTACAAAAGCTTTCTTAAAACATGTTTTTAAGCTGATGCAGTTTTGAAAGAACCAAATAAAATCACTTAGAATGTTCAAAGAAGTGTTTTTACAGTATTTTAATCGATACAACTTGTTTTTAATCGATTAAAACCATTTAGAACTCATTGTGATCGATCAGATTTTTATTATGAGCGGTCAGAATCTTTTAAATCGATTAAAAACACGTTTCAATCGATTAAAATCACTTAAAGGGTCAGGATGATCGATCAGAATCAAATTATAAGCGATCAAAATTCTTTTCAATCGATTAAAACACGTTTCAATCGATTAAAATCATTTAAAGAGTCAGGATGATCGATCAGAATGCAATTATGACCGATCAGAATCGATTATGATCGATCAGAATTTAGTTATGACCGATCAGAACTCTTTAATCGATTAAATCTCGTTTCAATCGATTAAAACAACTTAAAATTTTTTCTACACTGCGTTTTAATCGATTAAAAGACGTTTTAACAGATTAAAGCTGCACTTTACAGATTAAAAGAATCTTTTAACAGATTAATTAAACCAGTAGATTAATTAAAAGAAGTTTTGCGAGTATTTAAATAGATTGTTATGTCTCTAACCCCAAGGACCCAAAAGTTGTGGGGACCTAAGTTTATATGTTCTTGTGTTGTAGGAAACTTCCAAATCAAAGAAGTCTATGTGGTATCTTGATAGTGGATGCTCAAAACATATGACTTGGAGATAAAACGAAATTTGTAAGTTTCAAAGCCAAAGAACAAGGATATGTGACTTATGGGGATAACAACAAAGGGAAGATTCTCGGAATTGGAAACATAGGTGGTGCAAACACATTGGAGATTAAGGATGTGCTTCTTGTTGATGGGCTAAAGCATAACCTTCTTAGCATAAGCCAATTGTGTGACAAAGGATTCAAGGTAACTTTTGAAAGCCAATTTTGCACCATACATTTAATAGATTCCGAAAAAGTAGAATTAAAAGGCATTAGGCATAACAATATATATTTGATTGATTTGGATTGTTTACATGAGTCTAGTATAACATGTTTAGTTGCTAAGGAATAAAACCCTTGGTTATGGCATAAAAAAGCGGCTCATATAAACATGCATCATTTGAATAAATTGATATCAAAAGACTTAGTTATTGGATTGCCTAAATTGAAATTTGAAAAAGATAGATTGTGTGATGCATGCCAAAAAGGTAAACAAGTTAAATCATCATTTAAATCAAAGAATGTGATTTCCACTTCAAAACCCCTAGAATTATTACATTTAGATTTATTTGGACCTTCTAGGATAAAAAACTTTGGTGGAAATTATTATGGACTTGTAATTGTTGATGATTACTCTAGGTACACTTGGACATTTTTCCTAACTATGAAAAGTGAAGTTTTTAAGGTCTTTAGAAAGTTTGCTAAACAAATACAAAATGAGAAAGACCTAAGAATTAAAGTTTTAAGAAGTGACCATGGTGGTGAGTTTCAAAATGAAAAGTTTGAGAATTATTGTGAGGAAAATGGTATATTACATAACTTTTCTGCTCCTAGGACTCCCCAACAAAATGGTGTAGTTGAGAGGAAAAATAGGTCATTAGAGGAACTTGCAAGAACTATGTTAAATGAATCTAATGTTCCAAAATATTTTTGGGCTGATGCGGTTAGCACTGCATGCTATGTTTTAAATAGAATGCTCATTAGGTCAATTATAAAATCAACTCCATATGAATTGTTTAATGGGAGAAAACCTAATGTTGCTCATTTAAAGATTTTTGGATGTAAATGTTTTGTGCTAAGTAATGGAAAGGACAATCTAGGAAAATTTGACTCAAAAGCCGATGAGGGCATTTTTCTAGGTTATTCTTTAACTAGCAAGGCATATAGAGTGTTTAATAGGAGAACTTTGAATATAGAAGAATCTATACATGTTACCTTTGATGAGATTGTAGACCTTGGGGAAATCCTCTTGAGTCAAATAAAAGACTTGCAGGTGATGATGAATATATAAGAGAGGCCCTTGATGAATTATACTTGGAAGATAATGTGCCTTCTCAAACTCCTCAATTAGCAAAAGAATGGCAATCACCTAGAGGACTCTCAATGGACAACATTATAGGGGACATCTCAAAAGGGGTAAGAACTAGAAATATGAATAATTTACGTATGTCATTTGCTTTTGTGTCACAGATTGAACCTAAAAACATTGAGGAAGCACTTAAAGATGATCAATGGTGCATAGCCATGCAAGAAGAACTTAACCACTTTGAAAGGAATCAAGTCTGGGAACTAATCCCAAGAGAAGAGTCACATCAAGTTATTGGAACTAAATGGGTATTCAGAAATAAGCTTGATGAAGATGGTAATATAACAAAGAATAAAGCCAGACTTGTTGCAAAAGGCTATTGTCGGGAGGAAGGTATAGATTATGATGAAACTTATGCTCCTGTGGCCAGGTTAGAGGCTATACGCCTACTTCTTACTTATGCATCTATGATGAAATTTAAATTATATCAAATGGATGTTAAGAGTGCATTTTTAAATGGTTTTATTAAAGAAGAAGTGTATGTAGAGCAACCCCCTGGTTTTGAAGATTTTAATAATCCTAATCATATTTTCAAATTGAAGAAAGCATTATATGGGTTGAAACAAGCTCCTAGATCTTGGTATGAAAGATTAAGTAGTTTCCTAACTGCAAATGATTTTTCAAGAGGAAAAATTGATTCTACACTATTTATTAAGAAAGTTAAAGAACATATCTTATTGGTCCAGGTATATGTTGATGATATTATTTTTGGATCAACTGATAATTCTTTGTGTGTAGAATTTGCTAAGATTATGCGAGGAGAGTTTGAAATGTCTATGATGGGAGAATTAACATTCTTCCTTGGACTTCAAATCAAGCAACTTAAAGATGGCACTTTCATCTCTCAAACTAAATACTGCAAGGAGATTCTCAAAAAGTTTGGTATGAACACCTCAAAGGAAGCTAACACACCCATGGGAACTTCATGCTATCTAGACAAGGATGAATCAGGTTTGGAAGTTAATCAAACTATGTATAGAGGTATGATAGGATCACTATTATACTTAACTGCTAGTAGACACGATATTATGCATTCGTTTGTGTGTGTGCTAGATTTCGGGCTTGTCCTAAAGAATCTCACCTAATTGCGGTAAAACATATTTTAAAATACTTAAAAGGAACTACTTGGGTTTGGCTTGTGGTATCCGTCTGATGCTTGTATTAGTTTATTAGGATATTCGATGCTGATTATGGTGGATGTAAAATTGATAGGAAAAGCACTAGTGGGACATGTCATTTGTTAGGTTCATCCTTAATATCATGGCATTCTAAGAAACAGGCATGTGTTGCTTTATCTACCACTGAAGTTGAATATATTGCAGCTGGTAGTTGTTGTGCTCAAATTCTGTGGATGAAACAACAATTAGAGGATTATAGCATATATTTAAATGACATTCCATTAATGTGTGATAATACGAGTGCAATCAATCTAACTAAGAATCCAGTAATGCACTCTAGGACTAAACATATTGAGATTAGACATCACTTTTTAAGAGATAATATCAGCAAAGGAAACTGTAAGATAGAGTATGTAGACACTAAACGTCAATTAGCAGATATATTTACTAAGCCTCTACCAAAGGATAGATTCTATGATCTTAGAAGAGACTTAGGGATATTAGAAATAGCTTAAATTCTGCTTAATTTGACTGTTGTTGGATGATTGTTATGTTAAAATTCGTGTTGTAGGATATTCATAGATTATAATGTGTAAAAACCTTAAAAACTTGGTATTCTCCTCTGGAATAATCGATTATTTCGTGATATAATCGATTAAATGCCTCTGACAATCGATTATTTGCTAGAAATAATCGATTAAAACCGTCTGATATAGAGAGAATCAATGTATTTTCTTTTGTTATTGTCTTGATGTTATAATGGTTGAATGATTGTGAAATAAAATTTGATGTTTCTTTCATGCTATGATTGAGGGGGAGCTTTCTCTAACTTATGCATATTTTGAGGGGGAGCTCTTATGATTGATGTTGCAGAGTTCTTTTTGATTATAATCAAAATAGGGGGAGAAAAATTTAAAGCCTATGATTCAATTTTAAATTTTATCTGGTATGTTTAATGTGTTTGTTAGTATGACAGATAAAACAGGTTATTACAAAGGGCTTTAAAAGAAAATTTTGATCATCATCAAAAAGGGGGAGATTGTTGACAATTCAAGGACTTGATGTTGCACTTGATGAATATGAAGAATGGATTTTGATGATGATCCAAGAACTAAAGACTTAGAATATTGAAGATTGAAGATTGGTGATAATTGTATTGTAATAACTCTGTTTTATTTAAGATTGAGTCTGTATTTTTAGAGTCTAAGATAGCCGGTACATAGTCTGTAACTTAGAAGCTTCAAAAAGCTCAAATTTATCATTTAGGCTCGGCTTTAATCGATTATATAGGTAAATAATCGATTAAAACAGTGAGAAAACACTTTCTATACTAAGTGGAGTTCTTAGTGGATTGTGTGCTGTGCCGTCTCTAGGGAAAGCTGTTCTTCATCTCTTGTGGATTTCAAGAGAGGTGTTTTCTGATCTTTATCTGTTCATTTGTAATCTGTTTGTAACAATTTGTTCTTAGTGACAGCGTTAATCCTCTTTTGAGTGATTAGCAACTGGACGTAGGGTCTTTTGATCCGAACCAGTATAAACCTACTGTGTAATCTTCTCTACTCTTCTCTATTTACATTTACGCAGTTTTTAATCGGTAAAATTTGGGGAAAATTTTGAAAACCTAATTTTTATTAAAAATCCAATTCACCCCCCCCTCTTGGTTTTTGTCCGACCACGCGAACATTCCGCTGCGCGATTCTAACACCTGGTGTGGGCTAGAAGCAATAAGAATCACTAAGTGGAGTTCTTAGTGGATTGTGTGTTGTGCCGTCTCTAGGGAAAGTTGTTCTTCATCTCTTGTGGATTTCAAGAGAGGTTTTTTCTTATCTTTATCATTTCAATTGTAATTTGTTTGTAACAACTTGATTATAGTGACAACGTTAATCCTTTGTTTGAGTGATTAGCAACTGGACGTAGGGTCTTTTGATCCGAACCAGTATAAATTTCCTGTGTAAGATTCTCTTCTCTTCTCTATTTACATTTACACAGTTTTTAATCGGTAAAATTTGGGGAAAATTTTGAAAACCTAATTTTTGTTAAGAAACCAATTCACCCCCCCCCCTCTTGGTTTTTGTCCGACCTCGCGAACATTCCGCTGCGCGATTCTAACAAGTGGTATCAGAGCTTGCTTTGATAGTCATTCAAACTTTTCAAAAATGGCCGGACAAAATCAAACTTTTGCCGAAGGTGCGTCTATCAACAGACCCCCACTTTTTGCAGGTCAAAATTATCCTTTCTGGAAAGTACGAATGCAAATCTTTTTAGAGTTTGTTGATAGAGGCGTCTGGGATGCTATTTTAAACGGTCCATATATTCCTAAAGTTACTGAGAACGGTGTTGACATTCCCAAACCTTTTTCTAGATGGACAACAGAGGAAAACAGAAAAGCACAATTTGACGTTAGGGCTAGAAATATAATTTCATCTGCTTTAACCCTTGACGAGTTTTTACAGGATCTCTGTTTGTAAAAGTGCTCAAGAGATGTGGGAAAAACTAAGAGTAACATATGAAGGAACCGATGATAGTGACTCGATTTCGGAATCAAGTGACTCAGAAATAGAAGCTAACATTTGCTTGTTGGCAAAAGACAATATATCTTTCGACTTTGAGGTTAGTGATTCCGACTCATCCTCAAGTGATGATGAAAATGATTTTGATGAATTACAAAATGCATATGAAGAATTGTTTAATGCTTTTAAGGACTTGAAAAATGAATATAAAGTTGTGAAGAAGAATTTAAGTAGATCCGAAAAGGAGGTGGAGTCCTTAAAAATGAAAATTGTATGTTTAGAGGAAAAGGAGTCATTAAAAACGAAAATCACATGTTTAGAGGAAAAGGAATCCTTAGAAACGAAAATTGTATGTTTAGATGAGAATGATGATAAGAACTTAGCATGTGCAACTTGTAAAGAGCATGAATATGACATAGATATTCTTAACCATTTGCTAGACAAAGCTGAAAAGGAAATAGATGATCTTAAGAAACATGAAATGGTGTTTGCTCAAAATAATGTAAATCAACAAGTTCCTTTGAAAAAGTCTAAAAGGAAAAATAAAAGAGTATGGGTAGAAAAAGGAACTAGAGCATGTTTTGTAAGAAATGCATCTTATTCTAAAGCTACATCAAAAGCATGTTTTTATTGCATGAAACAAGGTCACACTTCTAATAAATGTAAAATTAAACATTTTGGTGTTCCTAAAGGAAAATATATTTGGGTTCCTATAGTTAAATGAATTGTTTGTCTCTTGTATTTATTCAAAGAAAATTGATCATTTAGTATGTTTTAAATAGAATACTCATTAGGTCAATTATAAAATCAACTCCCTATGAATTGTTAAATGGTAGAAAGCCTAATGTTGCTCATTTGAAAATTTTTGGATGTAAGTGCTTTGTGTTAAATAATGGAAAGGACAACTTAGGAAAATTTGACTCTAAAGCTGATGAGGGCATTTTCTTAGGTTATTCATTAACTAGCAAGGCTTACAGGGTATTTAATAGAAGAACTTTGAATATAGAAGAATCTATTCATGTTACTTTTGATGAGATTGTAGACCTTGGGGGAAATCCTCTTGAGTCAAATAAAGAACTTGCAGGTGATGATGAATATATAAGAGAGGCTCTTGATGAATTATATTTGGAAGAAAATGAGCCTTCTCAAACGTCTGAATTAGCAAAAGAATGACAATCACCTAGAGGACTCTCAATGGACAATATCATAGGTGACATCTCAAAAGGGGTAAGAACTAGAAATATGACTAATTTCTGTATGTCTGTAGCTTTTGTGTCACAGATAGAACCCAAAAATGTTGAGGAAGCGCTTAAAGATGACCAATGGTGCATAGCTATGCAAGAGGAACTTAACCAATTTGAAAGGAATCAAGTCTGGGAATTAATCCCAAGAGAAGAATCACATCAAGTTATTGGAACCAAATGGGTGTTTAGGAATAAACTTGATGAAGATGGAAACATAACAAAGAATAAAGCCAGACTTGTTGCCAAAGGCTATTGTCAGAAGGAAGGTATAGACTATGATGAAACTTATGCTCCTGTTGCCAGGTTAGAGGCTATACGCCTACTTCTTGCTTATGCATCTTTAATGAAATTTAAATTATATCAAATGGATGTTAAGAGTGCATTTTTGAATGGTTTTATTAAAGAAGAAGTTTATGTGGAGCAACCCCCTGGTTTTGAGGATTTTAGTTTTCCTAATCATGTTTTTAAATTAAAGAAAGCATTATATGGGTTGAAACAAGCTCCTAGATCTTGGTATGAAAGGCTAAGTAGTTTCCTAACTTCAAATGATTTTACAAGAGGAAAAATTGATTCTACATTGTTTATAAAGAAAGTTAAAGAACATATCTTATTGGTCCAGGTATATGTTGATGATATTATTTTTGGATCAACTGATAATTTGTTATGTGTAGAATTTGCTAAGATAATGCAGGGAGAGTTTGAAATGTCTATGATGGGAGAATTGGCATTCTTCCTTGGACTACAAATCAAGCAACTTAAAGATGGCATTTTCATCTCTCAAACCAAATACTGCAAAGAGATACTTAAAAAGTTTGGAATGGACACCTCAAAGTAAGCTAACACACCCATGGGAACTTCATGCTATCTAGACAAGGATGAATCAGGTTTGGAAGTTAATCAATCTATGTATAGAGGTATGATAGGTTCACTATTATACTTAGTTGCAAGTAGACCTGATATTATGCATTCTGTCTGTGTGTGTGCTAGATTTCAGGCTTGTCCTAAAGAATCTCACCTAATTGCAGTAAAACACATTTTAAATATTTAAAAGGAACTACTGGTTTTGGTTTATGGTATTCTTCTGATGCTTGTACTAGTTTAATAGGATATTCTGATGCTGATTATGATGGATGAAAAATTGATAGGAAAAGTACTAGTGGGACATGTCATTTGTTAGGTTCATCCTTAGTATCTTGGCATTCTAAGAAACAAGCTTGTGTTGCTTTATCTACCACTGAAGCTGAATATATTGCAGCTGGTAGTTGTTGTGCTCAAATTTTGTGGATGAAACAACAGTTAGAAGATTATAGTATATTTTTAAATGACATTCCTTTGATGTGTGATAATACGAGTGCAATTAATCTTATTAAGAATCCAGTAATGCACTCTAGGACTAAGCACATAGAAATTAGACATCACTTTTTGAGAGATCATATCAGCAAAGGAAACTGTAAAATAGAGTATGTTGATAGAAAACATCAATTAGCAAATATTTTTACTAAAACTCTACCCAAGGATAGATTTCATGATCTTAGAAGAGACTTAGGGATATTTGAAATAGCTTAAAATCTGCTTATTTAGACAGTTTTTGGATGATTGTAATGTTAAAATTCATTATACAGAATGTTAATAGTTTATCATGTGTTAAAACCTCAAAAATTTGAAGTACTCTCTGGAATAATCGATTAATTGGAGTTATAATCGATTATTTGCATCCAAAACACTCAAAACAGGACATTCCTCTCTGGATTAATCGATTAATTCGCCAATTAATCGATTAAATACAGCATTAATCGATTAACTGCACAATTTAATCGATTAAATGGTTCTGGCACTGGTTTAATCGATTAATCTGAGTTTTAATCGATTAAACCTGGAAAGTTTGGCTTCCTAGCCGTTGCCAACGGATCTTTTGACCTATATTCCCTTCCATATGACCGTTGGACATGCTTGGCTATAAGTAGGAACCTCCATTTCACTTCTACTCACTTCTATCTCTTGAAATCAAGCTTTCTTGCCTTATTCTATCAATCTTGCCCTCTTCTCAATACATTTAGCTTTCTAAATCTTCTTGTTATTCCTCCAATCTTTAAATGACCTCATCTTCTCGTGCTAAGATCCCTACTAGAAGAAGATCTGCACCCTCATCTCGTCCCCGTCCTAATTCTGTAGAAGGATGGATTTCTGATACAGATGGCCAACAAGAATTTCTAACCTATTGGAAGGAACGTGCTATTATTTCTCCAAAGTTCCTTATTGGTGAGCGGTTCATCAATAGGGGATTCAATTTTCCCAACCTTCTTGAAATTCAAGGAGTTCTTCCCTTCATCCAAATGCAAGGTACGCATTATCCTGACCTTGTTAGGGTATTTTACTCTAGATTTAAATTTAGAGATCAAATAGCTACCTATAGAGTAAAAGGCGTCACAATTATTCTTGACGATGATATTTGGGAGAACGTTGCCCACTTTCCAATTAGAGAAGATGCTATTAACATTTATGGTGAGTTAGATGATTTTGACAGGTTCTTAGCTTACTGTTCTTTTCTGCATAATCCCTCCATGGAGATTGGGCGTCTCCTTCTTGCTGGACCTTTGAAGAAGGAGGAACGCATGATTTTACATCTACTTGTCTGGATCCTCTGTCCCCGGGCTACAAATCATGCTCAATGTTCTTCAATTGATCTTAGGATTATTCATGTCATAATGAGTAATGAGCCCTTATATTGGGGCGTTCTTGTCACCATGACTATGTTAAAAGCCAAACGCCATCCCACCTTCAAAATTCCATATGCCCTCCTTGTCTCTCGGATTCTTGAATATAAGGGAGTCAATGTCGAAGGTGAACAAACAGTAAGAACAAATAACTTGAATCGCATGCTTGACAGCACATTGATCCAACTACAAATGGTGCGTGTCAACGACATTTATGTTCACAAGGATGACGTTCCGAATCAAGGTGAAAATAATGAAGATTCTGATGAAGATATGCCTCCTGCTGCTGAGTTTCCCTCTGATCCAATCCAAAGTGTTGGAACTTCCTCTACTCATCATGAAACCCGATAATCCATGGAAGACATGTTATCTGACATGAATAAGAGAATGCAGTCATTCTTCACTCTTTCTGGAGTACGGCATGAGGAAGTAATTCGCCGTATATCTGATGTAGATGATAAAGTGTGTCGTTTAGAAAATAGATTTGATGGACACTTTCATAGTGGTGATAATGAAGAATTTTAAATTTGTTGTTATTTCCTATATTGTAATGATTGCTTATCTCTGAAATAAAATATGGTATTCTGTTATTGCTTTGATTGAGGGGGAGTTTTCTCTAAGTTATGGATATTTTGAGGGGGAGCTCTTATGTTTGTAATAGATGAATTATGTTTGATTCTAATCAAAATAGGGGGAGAAAATATTTAAAGCCTAAAATGATTATTTTTAAATATTATCTTGTATGTTTAATGTGTTTGTTAGTATGACAGATAAAACAGGTTATTACAAGGCTTTAAAAGATAATTTTGATCATCATCAAAAAGGGGGAGATTGTTGAACATTCAAGGACTTGATGTTGCACTTGATGAACATGAAGATTGTTGATTTTGATGATGATTCAAGAACTCAAAGACTTAGAGTGTTGAAGACTTGTTTTGTATTGTAATAACTCTATTTCAATTAGATTGAGTCTGTAATATTAGAGTTTAAGATAGCCGGTCCATAGTCTGCACCTTAGAAGCTTCGAAAAGCTTAAATTTATCATCCAGGCTTGGCTTTAATCGATTCAATAGGGAAATAATCGATTAAAACAGTGAGAAAAACAATTTTCTGTATCTGCTCACTGGTTTAATCGATTAAACCACCTATTAATCGATTAATAGGCTTGTTAATCGATTAACAGCCCTTTTAATCGATTAAAACCGAGAGTTTTAGGGTTCTGTTGATTTTGGCTCTGTAATAATCAATTAATACTTCATTTAATCGATTATTTCAGTCAGATTTTGATTTTTAACTTCAAATCAACCCTATTTTCGAAAACCCTATTTCCAAGAACCCTAATTCCAAAATTCCCAATTCCCAAACCCTAATTTCTCTACTTAAGCTTCTCTATGGCACTCAGAAAAGTAGAACAACCTTTTTCATACAAAAGTTAAGTGTTGTAGTGCCAGAGAACTGTTTGTTGCAAGAAAAAGGGGCTTTTGGAACCTAGTGTGGGCTAGAAGTGATAAGAATCACTAAGTGGAGTTCTTAGTGGATTGTGTGTTGTGCCGTCTCTAGGAAAAACTATTCTTCATCTCTTGTTGATTTCAAGAGAGGTGTTTTCTTATCTTTATCATTTCAATTGTAATTTGTTTGTAACAACTTGATTATAGTGACTGTGTTAATCCTCTATTTGAGTGATTAACAACTGGATGTAGGGTCTTTTGATCCGAACCAGTATAAATTTCCTGTGTAAGATTCTCTTCTCTTCTCTATTTACATTTACACAGTTTTTAATCGGTAAAATTTGAGGAAAATTTTGAAAACCTAATTTTTATTAAGAAACCAATTCACCCCCCTCTTGGTTTTTTCCGACCTCGTGAACATTCCGCTGCGCGATTCTAACAGATGGCTATTGGAAATCCAAAAATAAAAATCCCCGGCACACTGGAAGACTTCATCAGAAAAGTCAAAAACAATTTATCAAGCAAAAAAACACTCCCCACAGAGAACGAAACATGAGCTAGAGCAGTAAGCCGCCACTACAACTTCAGGACAAGGAAGGTCCCGAAGACAAAGACCTGCACACAGGAAACATCACTGCGCATGAACCAGAGCAATAAGTCGCAGCGGTCCTACAAAGTGGACTTCACAACCAGACGGGGGTTCGTACTCATCAAACTAGATGGGGGTGCATACTCATCAAGCCTTACAAAAGGAGGCTTAAACCGGACAGTGGTTCGTACTCGTCAAAGCATATGGGGGTGCGTACTCATCAAGCCTTACAGAAGGGGGGCTTAAACCGGACGAGGATTCGTACTCGTCAAACCAGATGGGGGTGCGTACTCATCAATCCTTACAAAAGGAGCTTAAACCAGATGGGGGTTCATACTCATCAACCGAAAGGGTCAGCTACCGCATCAAAGGAGCATCCCAGAGGATCACATTTAGCGTCCAGAAGGTCGGCTACCACAACCAGGAAAGCAACCGAAGGACAACCGGGCAAGAGGGTTAACTCCTTCACCCTCCAGTCGATCTTTTTGGCATGTTGAGCCAACAGTCGACTAGTCAGGTGAAGGGGGGGGCAGCTGTAGACCCAAAATCTTGCCTGGCCTCAAAATAAAGAGCAGAAGACTTCCGTTCGAAGATGGGCAAGGCCTAAAAGGTTCATAGAATTGATCAATAGGTCCCATATTAGAATAGGAAGGATTTTTGTAAAAGAAAAATAAGAAATTTCACCCAAAGGGTCGAGACCGTCATCTCGTTTGACGAGACCATCGTCTCGCCGTTGGCTAAGGGCGAGACCGTTGTCTTGCCACTTGCCAAAGGCGAGACCGTCGTCCCGTTTGGCGAGACGACAGTCCCGACCTTGTCAGGCGAGACGACGGTCCCAACCTGACAGGTGCGAATTCTTATAAAAGGGGGGACTTTCTCACTCTTTACACACACTTCTACAACTTTCCCTTTTGTAATATTATCAGATTATTCTCCTAGGACCCCTCTGAAGTATTTCCAGAGTTTCTTAGAGTTCTTAGAACGCATTCTAGAGTGCTACGAGAAAGAGCGATCATCATTGTAGAGCGTGGGGTTTGCCAAAAAGCACCCTCTTTCAAGAACACATTATAAAAGCTTGCTTCAAAGGTTCATATATACTCCCTTCTCTATTTTATTGCTTTTTTAGATAATATCGTTGTGCATTAGTCATTTAGGGTCATGTAGTCAATAACTTAATTTCCGCAATAAATAAATAAGGGTAAAAGCGCAATTTTAGAGTTATTATTTCTTTATAAAAACGGTCCATCATAGGGAACCCGAAAGGGGCGTCGTAGGGAAGCTAATACTTTCCCTACACGTAACTAACTCCCTTACCTAACTCTGGTTGTAATGACCAAAGTTGGTTTTTCTTTAAAAAACCACTGCCTTCTTTTTCCTTTTCCAATGTTTCTGGTAAAAACATTGGTGGCAACTCCTCGAACCTTTCGAAAACCTCATCCTTAGGTCCAGCCCGGTTATCGGACAACCTAAAGGCGTTGAACCACACTTTTAAAAATGCGAGTCAAACGAAACCATCGCGTCTCTCTGACTGCCTCTTTTGACGGTAGCGACAAGCTATAGTAAGGCTTTAAATGAGTAGTGTTCCATGTCTGAGGTATTAAAGCACCTTATAAGTGCTTTAGTTTGTATGCACCATTATTCAAAGATTCAAAAATTATGAATGGTTCATCCCAATTAGGCGCTAATTTCCTTCATTTTTATTTCGTCAGGCTTCTCCGACCTTCCTCCATACTAGATCTCCTTTTTGGAATTCTTGAGGTTGGATTTCTGAATTATACCTCTTCGTGGCCCTTGTTTTGTTTGTCCTTACCTTTATTTTGGCCATCTCTCATACCTAGTGAATCAAATCAAGTTCGATGTGGAGCTTTTCTTTGTTTTGTGTTTCATCGAATTCGTCTTCTCCAAGACTCCTCTCTGACTTCAACAAGTATCATGGCCTCAATACCATATGTAAGTTGAAAGGCATTTCTTGGGTAGAAGATTGGAGGTTATAATGGTAGCCCCATAATATTTCGGGTATTTCCTCATCCCATAGCCCTTTTGCCTGTCCAAGCTTTTTCTTTAATTCATTAAGAATGGCTTTATTGGCCACTTCGGTTGTGTTAGACAAATAACATATAGAGGAGGGTAAATAGATGCACAAATTAAAAATTTATTTTAGATGTCTAATAACTTGTTAATTCAATTTTAATTATCAGATTGAATTCAGATAAAGTGGAAGCGATATAACCAGAGAGATAAAGGAAAAAATACAAGCACACAAATATAAGGAAAATAAAAGCCAAGAGTCATAAAGTGAAGAGAGATGATCACACAGTAATTTATACTGATTCGGGTATAGTCAACCCTACATCCAGTTCCTAGTCACCTCTAACACAAGAGTGACGCCAATTCACTATCTTTAAAATTCAATGTACAAGATTTGTCTAGTGATAAGCTTCCAGTTTCTTTGACAACGTAAATAATTAACTCCCATTTCTTTAGCGAGTCTTAAACCAACAATAAAGGCTTCATACTCAACCTAGATTATAGAAGTTGGCCATTGTCGCCGCCATCCTCCTTAAAGCTTACGCTTTATGGAGCACCATACCCACCTTGGTATAATGGTTCCTTCTCCATCGTGGATTGACAGGTGTAACGAAGGTTACCACACCTCAGCACACTTGTCCCTTCCTTGTGGAAGGTTACAAACATACTTGGGTCTCTTTTGCCTTTGTCTTAAGCATATCTAGTGCCCCTAGCATGAATGTGTTTATGCATGAGAGATTTTATTAAGATGATGCGTTATGCACACTTTCCTTATGTACTTATTTTCTCTCTTGGTTTTACCGCTCGTGAAATGATGAGGGTATAAATGATTTGACTTTGTCAAAATTGTTTTATCATTTTTTTATTTTTATTTTGAAATGAATGTTTTGATTTTGTCAAAATGTGTTTTATTATGTTTTGTTTTTTATTTGTTTTGTAACTCCTTTATCTCTTTTATAGGTCAATGTGGTTATTGTCGCCGCCGTCCCTTTCCGACGTCTGAGGACATCTCGAACGTTTATGCGAGCGGTCGCGAAAAGATGGTTTAGACTCACGTATTTGTTTTAAAATGTGTTCATTGCTTCCGAGGTGCTCGACAATTGAATTATCCTCTAATAAAAGCAAGGTTTTCGAAAAGGGGTTCTTATGGAGTCGCCACCAATGTTTTGACCATAAACATTGGAAAAGGATAAAAGGCATTGATTTTAATGAAAAACCAAACTTGGCCATTATAACCAGAGTTAGGTAAGGGAGTTAGTTATGTGTGGGGAAGGTGTTAGCACCCCACAACGCCCCTTTCGGGTTCCCTATGACAGATCAATTCATTTTAAGAGAAGACTTCAAGAAATTACGCGATTACCCTATTTTATTGCATAATATTGAAATGGCTATCTACATAATTTTATATAAATAAAGCTAAATAAAGCAATGAAAGAGATATTAAAATGACTATCTACATGATTTTATTCTACATGGCATAAACAATAAATAAAGCTAAATAAAACAATAAATAAAGCAATAAAAGAGAAGAGAATTGAAAAGAACCTCCGTAGCAAGCTTTATATTGAGAATCTCGAACTGTGAGGATGCGTTTTGGCAACCCCTCTCTCTACACAGACTCTCCTCACCAATACAAGATCGACTCCACTAAAAATATAAAGAAGAATCAAATGCCGGAATATAATTCCTTAACCGATTGTTACCTATTTAAGGCAATCGGAAAGATCATTCGAGAAAGGGAGAGAAGTAGACAAGTGCTCTGAGTTTTTGAAGGTGTTTCAGAGCTCTCTGGAGTGTCTGTTGTGTTGAAAAAGTGGCAAATGAGCCTCCTATTTATAGTTTTCGCAGCTGGCGCACTTTGGGACCACCGTCTGGGTTGGGACGGCCGTCTGGACTGGGATGGCCGTCCCAAATGTCATTTTTACACAGGGCGAGACCACCAGGGGACCTGGGACGGCCGTCCCACTTGAAATTGGCCTTGGGACGGCCGTCCCAACTTCGGGACGCGCGTCCCACTTGAATTTGGGAGGTTGGGACGACCGTCCCAACTTGGGATGGCCGTCTCGACCTATTTTGGCCAGTTTTCGCGTTTTGGGACCCCCGGGAAGCTTTCCTTTCCTTTTTCGGACGTCGTTTGATGCCGATGTGTGTCCGTTGAAGCTTTATCTTCATATAGGGAGTCTTCTTGGCCTTCATTAAGATGCCGGGCGAGCTTTATCTTCGTGTAGGAAGTCTCTTTAGTCTTTATTGTGTGGATGGGTGAATTCCGTCTTGTTGCAGTAGGTCCTTCTCGGTTTTGGGAAACCGGATGAACTCCATCTTTGGGTGAAGTTCCTCTAGCTTTTATTTTGAGAGGCCGGGCAAAATTAGGGGTCTACAGTTATTTAGCTTACAAAGAACCTGAAACCAGGCTAGCTTAAATGAAGACTGTCCGAGATAAAGTTGGTTTGTTATTAAATTATTTCACTTTATAACTCCTTATCTCTTCTGTTAGTCAACGCTGCTACTTAGCTTATAAAGAACCTCAAACCAGGCTAGCTTAAATGAAGACTGTCCAAGATAAAGTTGGTTTGTTATTAAATTATTTCGCTTTATAACCCCTTATCTCTTCTGTTAGTCAACGTGACTACTTAGCTTACAAAAAACCTGAAACCAGGATAGCTTAAATGAAGACTGTCCGAGATAAAGTTATTTATTAAGAATTTTGTTATTGTTTTGTTGTATGATTATTTTATGCAAATGCGACAAACAAAATGCAACAAACATATGCACAAACAATTCACTCATCCACGAACAGAGCGACGACATTTTAATTACGAGGTAGGAGTATCCTGTAGAAAAGTGCGTAGTAAGGGTAGGTTCTAACTGTCCTCACCAAGGTCAGGTCCCCAAGGTGCCCCCATTATAGGGTTCCCACGGTCTCTCAGCCCTTAAACCATGCGTGGCTCAAGTGCCTTGTCGACGTCCTACAGACTGAGAGAGGAGGGTTATCACCTTGAGTGGTGGCTTCTGACAACGACCTGCTGGCACTAAGGCCATTACCACGGTCGACCATAAACACCACCCACTCCCTATGTGTATTCACTCTTGCCCCTGGATATAGAGAGACTGTTGTGTGCAAGGATTTATGTACAATTTGTATTTCAAACAATTGCAGAAAATAAACAGACAACAGTTACTAAAGCCATAAAAGTAAAGCATGTTATACAAATAAAGGAAGGGTAGAGGCATAACTTCAAATCTACTATTTTTGGATTATTCCATCACTAAATGGGATCAACTCTCATGACTTTCCTAGTGGAGTCGCCATCTATCGCCGCCAAATGATATATGCGAGCGGTCGCGACGCGATGGTTTTGTGACTCGCGTTTTTGTGTAAAAATAGTAGTCATCGCTCTTAGGGTGTTCGACAACCGAACTACCCTTAAGAGCGAGGTTTTTCGTAAAAAGTTCTAGAGTTACCACAAATGTTTTTACCATAAACATTGGAAAAGGAAAATAAAAAGGTGTTGCTTTTAAGAAAACCAACTTTGGCCATTACAATCAGAGTTGGGTAAGGGACTTCATTACATGTGGGGAAGGTGTTAGCACCCCACAACGCCTGTTTCGGGTTTCCTATGATGGAATAATCTTAAAATAAAGACATAAAAATTATGCTTCTACCCTATTTATTTATCTACTTACAGTAATTAAATATCTACATGGCCCTAATTTCTAATGCACACAAAAAAACGATAAAGGAAAGCAGTAAAAGGGAAGGAATAGAAAAGGAACCTCCGAACCAGAAGCTTATTATATATATATATATATATATATATATATATATATATATATATATCTCGAAAACGTGAGGACGCTTTTGGCGGTCCCCTCCCTCTACAAGAACACTACTCCCACGAACAGAAAAATATTATACTACCGAGTGTCGGATGTCTCAAAAGGAGACTTCCTTAATCGATTAGTCCAAAAAGGATAACCGAAAAGACTACTCAGACTCTGAAACAAAGCAAAAAATGCCTAAAAAATGTTTTAGAGTAGGAAAGAGAAGAGAGCTCTCAATCCAAGGTGCAGAATTGTGTGAAAATGGGGAAGAATGAGCTCGTATTTATAAGCTCGCGGTTCTAGGAGGCCTGGATGGCCGTTCCAAATTTTGTCAAGTGGGATTGCCATCCCAGACTACAGAAGAGGTGAGACGACCATCTGGATTTGGGACGGTCGTCCCAGGCCACCAAGGGGGTTGGGACGGCCGTCCCAAGTCACCAAGGGGTTGGGACAACCGTCTGGAATTTGGGACAACCATCTTAGCCTTCTAACAAAATCCCTAATTTTATTTTTCTAAGAAAACCCTCATTTTCTTAAATGGAGCCTAGAAAATGCTACTAAAGGCCTAATGAAGCCTTGTCCATCTTCGAAACAGAGGATTTCTGAACTTTATTGCGAGGTCAGGCAAGATTAGGGGTCTACAATCATTCAAATCGTAGGGCTTGTTCCAATATGATGTCATTGGGTCCTTCGAGCAATATCCTATATATGAGTCATCCATACTAAGGGTCCACCATTTGTATCTTTCACCAAGTGGAGGTAATTCTACTAGGAAATATGCTAGGAATTGTGCTTTAATTGGTTCTTAACTTTTGAATCATAAATCAAACTTGGAGAGTTCTACTAACCATGCTATCATTCGCTTAACCATTTCAAGTTGTTGGGGGTACTTGCTTAATTGGGAAGTTGATTTTAACTATGATGTTAAAGCTTTGAAAATATGGTCGTAGCCTTCCTGTTGAGTTAACTAACCCCAATACCAATTTTTCTATAGTGGAGTATCGTTATTCTATTTATTATAGAATTCCATTAGTGAAGTATATTGTTCTTTGTTATTTATCGTTGTAGTGTATAAGCACCAAACTGATTACTGATTTTATGACCACTAAGTAGAGGAAAAAGTTGGAACCTGACAGTGAGCTTTGTCGCCACTGTCAAAAGAGGCGGTCGAAGCGACGCGATAGTTTTGAATGACTCACGTTTTCTAAAGATGTGGTCAACATTTTTAGGTTGTTCGATAACCAGGCTGAACCTAAAGACGAGGTTTTCATAAAGGGTTCTATGGAGTCGCCACCAATGTTTTTACCATAAACATCGAAAAAGGAAAAGAAGGCATTGGTTTAGAAAAACCAACTTAGTTCGTTACAACCAGAGTCGGGTAAGGGAGTTAGTTACGTGTGGGGATGGTGTTAGCACCCCACAACACCCCTTTCGGGTTCCCTATGATAGACTAGTTCGTAAAATAAAGACTGAAAGCATTAGTGCAAAAAAGGCTTTTTATGTCGGTTAAAATGAGCTTTTTACGTCGGTTAAAGAGGCGACATAGATACAGGAGTCATAAAAAGTATGACTTTTTATGTCGGTTGTAATGAACCGACATAGAAAGTAATGGGCTTTTTACGAAAATTGTCACTGGTAGGATTCGAACCCAGTACATTAGAGTCTAGAATTAGACCAACCACTATACTAGTACGATTTTTATTTATTTATTCATATTATATTTTTATTATACTTTATAATATATTATTTTATTATCTATTTAAGAAATTTGTCTCGACAAGATTCGAACCCAAGTACATTAGAGTTGGAGACTGATACTCCAACCACTAAACTACTACGAATTTTTGATACATAACTTACAAATAAATTATATTTATATACAAAATATATAAATACAAATATATTTATATATTTTGATATATAAATATTTATATACTTATATATTTAATTTTTTTGATTTAATATACACTTTCTATGTCGGTTAAATTTCAATTGACATAGAAAGTACTTTTATGTCGGTTAAAATTTAACCGACATAAAAGTCCACTTTCTATGTCGGTTAAATTTTAACCGACATAAAAAGTTCACTATTTATGTCGGTTAAATTTTAACCGACATAGAAAGTACTTTTTATATCGGTTAAAATTTAAGCGACATAAAAAGTGAATTTGTCCACATACCATGTCGGTTATATAACAACCGACATAAAAAGTTCATAATATTATTACAAAAATGCCACCGCCCTAGATACTATGACGGGTGGATTACAACCGTGATAAAATGTCGCCATAGAATCATATTTTTCCACTAGTGAAGAAACTATGTTTTTACCCTATTTATTTATCTACTAGCAGAATTTAAATATCTACATGGTCATAGTATCTAATGCATACAAGGAAAGCAGTAAAAGAAAGCAGTAAAAGAGAGAGAATAGAAAACGAACCTCTGAAACGAGCTTTCTATTAATACTTCAAGACTTGAGGACGCATTTTGGCTGTCCCCTTGCTCTACAAGCACGCTCCTCACCCACAAAAGAGAAAACTTCACTCTACCGAGGGTTGGATGTCTCAAAGAGAGACCTCCTTAACCGATTTCTACCTTAAAGGAAAATCAGAAATCTCACTCGAACTCTAAAAAAATGCTCAGAGTCACTCTAAAGTATCAAAAGACTTCCTAGAGAGTGTAGGAGTGAATAATGTGTTCAAAACCGAGAAATGAGATTCCTATTTATAGGGAAACGAGCCAGGGAAACATGAACAGTCGTCTGGCCAGCATGGACAGTTGTCCATGGCCAAAAGTAAGGGTGGACAACCGTCTGTCTAGCATGGACGATCGTCCATGTTAGAATCGTGCAGCGGAATGTTCGCGTTGTTGGACAAAAACCAAGAGGGGGGGTGAATTGGTTTCTTAAAAAAAATTAGGTTTTAAAAATTTTCCCCAAATTTTACCGATTAAAAAGCTGTGTAAACGTAAATAAGATAGAGATAGAGTCTTACACAGGAGATTTATATTGGTTCGGATCAAAAGACCCTACGTTCAGTTGCTAATCACTCAAACAGAGGATTAACGCTGTCACTATAATCAAAGTTGTTACAAACAATTAACAATGGAGAAGATAAAGTAAAGAAAACACCTCTCTTGAAATCCACAAGAGATGAAGAACAACTTTCCCTAGAGACAGCACAACACACATCCACTAAGAACTCCACTTAGTGATTCTTATCACTTCTAGCCCACATCAGGTTCCAAAAGCCCCTTTTTTCACCAACAAACAATTATCTGGCACTCACAGCACTTAACTTTTGTTTGAAAAATGTTGTTCAATTTTTTGAGAGCCTTAGAGAACCTTAAGTAGATGAATTAGGGTTTTGGAGTTGGGGATTTTCGGAACTAGGAGTATTGGGATTAGGGTTTTCGAAAATAGGTTTAATTTGAAGTTGAAAATCAAAATCTGACTAAAATAATCGATTAAATGAAGTGTTAATCGATTATTACAAAGCCAAAATCAACAAAACCCCAAAACTCTCTGTGTTTAATCGATTAAGTGCCCTGTTAATCGATTAACTGGCTTGTTAATCGATTAAATGGCCTGTTAATCGATTATTACAGTGAACAGATACAGAAAATGGTTTTTCTCACTGTAATAATCGATTATCTGATGATTTAATCGATTAAACCCGAGACTAACTGATAAATATGAGTTTTTGAAGCTTCTAAAGAGTAGACTATGTACCAACTATCTTAGACTCTAATATTACAGACTCAAACTCATCAAAATAGAGTTATTACACAACAATACAAGTCTTCAACACTTTAAGTTCTTTGTTCTTGAATTATCATCAAAATCAACAAGCTGCATGTCCATGTAAGTTCAACATCAAGTCCTTGTATGTTCAACAATCTCCCCCTTTTTGATGATGATCAAAATTTTCTTTTAAAGCCTTGTAATAACCTGTTTTACCTGTCACACTAACAAACACATTAAACATACCAGATAATATTTAAATTCAATCATAAGAGGCTTTAAATATTTCTCCCCTTATTTTGATCATAATAAAAAAAGAAGAGCTCCCCCTCAACATATGCATAACTTGGAGATAACTCCCCCTCAAACAAAGCAATAAAAGAACACCACATTTTATTTCAGAAATGAAAATACAGTACAATCACAAGATAAAACAAACTTTAAAATTCTTCACTATCACTATGAAAGTGTGCATCAAATTTATTTTCTAAATGGCACACTTTATCATCTACATCAGAGATACGACGAATTATTTCCTCATGTCGTACTTGTCGTTGCCGTCTCAAAAGAGAGAAGGTCAGTCGGAGCGACGCGATGGTTTCAACCCTTTTTTATTTTCGCGTTTTTTATAGGTGGTTACAACGCCTTTAGGTTGTCCGATAACCGGGCTAACCTAGGGGCGAGGTTTTCGAAAGGGCGTCCTTGGGTTGTCCGATAAGCGAGATAACCCAAGGACTAGTTTTGTGGGGTTCTGTGGAGTCGCCACCGATGTTTTAACCGGAAACATCGGAAAAGGGGTTTTAAAAGGCTTTGGTTTTCAAAAACCAACTTTGGTCATTAGAACCAGAGTTGGGTAAGGGAGTTAGTTACGTGTAAAGGGAGTATTAGTCCCTTTACGACGCCCCTTTCGGGTTCCCTATGATAGGCCAGCTATTTAAAAATATTTAAACCGATGAAAATTACGCGTTTGCCCTTTTTATTTTTTTGTGGAATTTAAAATTGTGACTACATGGCCCTAATCTATTGCATAATTTAAAATTAAAGCGGTAAAAGTAGAGAGGGAGAGTTTAAACCTCCGAAGCAAGCTTTCTCTATTAATTTCTCAATAAATTGGGTGCGTTTTGGCAGCCCTTCACTCTACAGCACCGGAAAACCTCTCGGAACGCTCGAAAACCCACTCTAAAGACACTCAGAAACTCCAAAAATGCGTTGGAGGGATTCTAGAGAGAGAAATCCTAGAGAGAAGGAGGAGAGAAAGCTGTGGTGTGTGGAAATGAGGGTGGGAGGACCCCTATTTATAGGTTTTCGCGCCTGGCAATGGCGAGACCGCCGTTCTCGTCTGACAGGGTCGAGACCGCCGTCTCGCCCAACGGGATCGCCGTCTCGTCCTGCGCAGATGGCGAGACCGCCGTCTCGCCATTCACAGGTGGCGAGACCGCCGTCTAGGGAAGCAAGACCGCCGTCTCGCCATTCGCAGGTGGCGAGACCGCCGTCTCATCAAACGAGACGGCGGTCTCGCCACTTGCCTTAGGCAAGACGGCGGTCTCGTCCCAAAGAGGCGAGAAAACTTATTTTCGTACAGAAAATCCTTCCTATCCTAGTATGGGGGCCTAATAGTCTCTCCTAGTGGCTTTTTAGGCTTCATCCATCTTCGAATAGGAGGTCTTTTACTCTTTATTTAGAGGTCGGGCAAGATTTGGGGTCTACAGTACTCCAGAAAGAGTGAAGAATGCCTGCATCCTCTGGTTCATATCAGATAACATATCTTCCATAGATTGTCGGGTTTCAGGATGAGCAGAGGAAGTTCCAGCACTTTGGATTTGATCAGAGGGAAACTCAGCAGCAGGGGGCATATCTTCATCAGAATCTTCATTATCTTCATCTTCGTTTGGAACGTCATCCTTGTGAACATAAATATTGTTGACATGCACCATTTGGAGTTGGGTTAATGTGTTGTCCAGCATATGATTTAAGTTATTCGTTCGTACTGTTTGTTCACCTTCGACATTTACTCCTTTGTATTCAAGAATGCGAGAGATAAGGAGGGCATATGGAATTTTGAAGGTGGGATGGCGTTTGGCTTTTAACATAGTCATGGTGACAAGAATGCCCCAATCTAGAGGCTCATTATGCATTATTGCATGAATAATGCGAAGATCGATTGAAGAACATTGAGCATGATTCGTAGCCCGGGGACATAGGATCTAGACAAGTAAATGCAAAATCATGTGTTCCTCCTTCTTCAAAGGTCCAGCTAGAAGGAGACGCCCAATCTCCATGGAAGGGTTTCGCAAAAAAGAACGGTAAGCCATGATCCTGTCAAAATCATCTAACTCACCAAACACGTTAATAACATCTTCTCTTATAGGAAAATGGGCAACGTTTTCCCAAATATCATCATCAAAAATAATTGTTACCCCCTTTACACAAGAGGTAGCGATCTGATCTCTGAATTTGAACCTAGAGAAAAATACCCTAACTAAGTCAGGATAATACGTACCTTGCATTTGGATGAAAGGGAGAACTCCTTGAATTTCAAGGAGATTAGGAAAATTGAATCTCCTATTGATGAATTGATCACCAATAAGGAATTTAGGAGAGATAATACCACGTTCCTTCCAATAAGACAGAAATTCTTGTCGGCCTTCAGCATCAGAGATCCATCCTTCTACAGAATTAGGACGGGGATGAGATGAGGGTGCAGATCTTCTTTTGGTGGGAATTTTAGCACGAGAAGATGAGGCCATTGTAGAATTTAGAGGAGTAACAAGAAAGATTTAGGAAGACAAGTGATGTTAAAAGAAGGCAAGAGTGATAGAATGAGGCAAGAAAGCTTGAATTCAAGAGATAGAAGTGAGTAGAAGTGGAATGGAGGTCCCTATTTATAACCAAGCATCTCCAACGGTCATATGGGAGTGAATAAAGGTCAAGATTGGCAACGGCAGAAAACAAAACTTGCCAGGTTTAATCGATTAAATCTTGAATTAATCGCTTAAACCAGTACCAGACCCATTTAATCGATTAATTCAAGCAGTTAATCGATTAACACTGAGTTTAATCGATTATCTGGCGAGTTAATCGATTAATCCGGAGAGAAATGTCATGTGTTTGGGTGTTTTGGGTGCAAATAATCGATTATTCCAGAGAGTACATCAAATTTTTGAGGTTTATACACATGATAATCTATTAACATCCTGCATAATGAATTATATCCTTACAACCATCCAAAAACTGTCTAATTAAGCAGAATTTAAATTATTTCTAATATCCCTAAGTCTCTTCTAAGATCATAGAATCTATCCTTGGGTAGAGGCATAGTAAAAATATCTGCTAATTGATGCTTTGTATCAACATACTCAATTTTACAGTTTCCTTTGCTTATATGATCTCTCAAAAAATGATGTCTAATTTCTATATGCTTAGTCCTAGAATGCATTACTGGATTCTTAGTAAGATTGATTGCACTCGTATTATCACACATCAAAGGAATGCCATTTAGAAATATACTATAATCTTCTAGCTGTTGTTTCATCCACAAAATTTGAGCGCAACAATTACCAGCTGCAATATATTCAGCTTCAGTGGTGGATAAAGCAACACATGCCTGTTTCTTAGAATGCCAAGATACTAAAGATGAACCTAACAAATGACATGTCCCACTAGTACTCTTTCTATCAATTTTGTATCCACCATAATCGGCATCGAATAACCTATTAAACTAGTACAAGCTTCAGATGGATACCATAAACCAAAACCAATAGTTCCTTTTAAATATTTTAAAATACGTTTTACTTCAGTTAAGTGAGATTCTTTTGGACATGCCTGAAATCTAGCACACACACAGACAGAATGCATAATATCAGGTCTACTTGCAGTTAAGTATAACAGAGAACCTATCATACCTCTATACATAGATTGATTAATTTCCAAACCTGATTCATCCTTGTCTAAATAGCATGAAGTTCCCATGGGTGTGTTAGCTTCCTTTGAAGTGTCCATTCCAAACTTTTTGAGTATCTCTTTGCAGTATTTGGTTTGAGAGACAAAATACCATCTTTAAGTTGCTTGATTTGAAGTCCAAGGAAGAATGTTAATTCTCCCATCATAGACATTTCAAACTCTCCCTGCATTATCTTAGCAAATTCTACACATAAAGAATTATCAGTTGATCCAAAAATAATATCATCAACATATACCTGGACCAATAAGATATGTTCTTTTACTTTCTTTATAAACAATGTAGAATCAATTTTTCCTCTAGAAAAATCATTTGAAGATAGGAAACTACTTAGCCTTTCATACCAAGACCTAGGAGCTTGTTTCAACCCATATAAAGCTTTCTTTAATTTAAAAATATGATTAGGATAACTAAAATCCTCAAATCCAGGGGGTTGCTCCACATATATTTCTTCTTTAATAAAACCATTCAAAAATGCACTCTTAACATCCATTTGATATAATTTAAATTTCATCAATGATGCATAAGCAAGAAGTAGGCGTATAGCCTCTAACCTGGCAACAGGAGCATAAGTTTCATCATAATCAATACCTTCCTCCTGACAGTAGCCTTTGGCAACAAGTCTGGCTTTATTCTTTGGTATGTTTCCATCTTCGTCAAGTTTATTTCTAAATACCCATTTAGTTCCAATTACTTGATGTGATTCTTCTCTTAGGATTAATTCCCAGACTTGATTCCTTTCAAATTGGTGAAGTTCCTCTTGTATAGCTATGCACCATTGGTCATGTTTAAGTGCTTCCTCAACATTTTTGGGTTCTATCTGTGACACAAAAGCTATAGACATGCAGAAATTAGTCATATTTCTAGTTCTTACCCCTTTTGAGATATCACCAATGATATTGTCCATTGAGAGTCCTCTTGGTGATTGCCATTCTTTTGCTAATTCAGGTGTTTGAGAAGGCTCATTTTCTTCCAAATACAATTCATCAAGAGCCTCTCTTATATACTCATCATCACCTGCAAGTTCTTTATTGGACTCAAGAGGATTTCCCCCAAGGTCTACAATTTCATCAAAAGTAGCATGAATAGATTCTTCAATATTTAAGGTTCTTCTATTAAACACCCTGTAAGCCTTGCTAGTTAATGAATAACCTAAGAAAATGCCCTCATCGGCTTTTGAGTCAAATTTTCCTAAGTTGTCCTTTCCATTATTTAACACAAAGCACTTACATCCAAATATTTTCAAATGAGCAACATTAAGCTTTCTACCATTTAATAATTCATAGGGAGTTGATTTTATAATTGACCTAATGAGCATTCTATTTAAAACATAACAAGCAGTACTAACCGCATCAGCCCAAAAATATTTAGGAACATTTGATTCATTTAACATTGTTCTAGCAAGTTCCTCTAGTGACCTATTTTTCCTTTCAACTACACCATTTTGTTGGGGAGTCCTAGGAGCAGAAAAGTTATGCAATATTCCATTTTCCTCACAATAATTTTCAAATTTTTCATTTTGAAACTCACCACCATGGTCACTTCTTAAAACTTTAATTCTTAAGTCTTTCTCATTTTGAATTTGCTTTGCAAAATTTCTAAAGACCTTAAAAGCTTCACTTTTCATTGTTAAGAAAAATGTCCAAGTATATCTAGAATAATCATCAACAATCACAAGACCATAATAATTTCCACCAAAGCTTTTTATCCTAGAAGGACCAAATAAGTCTAAATGTAATAATTCTAGGGGTTTTGAAGTGGAAATAACATTCTTTGATTTAAATGATGATTTTACTTGTTTACCTTTTTGACATGCATCACATAACTATCTTTTTCAAACTTTAACTTAGGCAAACCAACAACTAAGTCTTTTGATATCAATTTATTTAAATGATGCATATTTATATGAGCTGCTCTCTTATGCCATAACCAAGGGTTCTCTTCCTTAGCAACTAAACATGTTATACTAGAATCATGTATACAATCCAAATCAATCAAGTATATGTTATTATGCCTAATGTCTTTTAATGCTACATTTTCGGAATCTATCAAATGTATAGTGCAAAATTTACTTTCAAATATTACCTTAAATCCTTTGTCACATAGTTGACTTATGCTAAGGAGATTATGCTTTAGTCCATCAACAATAAGCACATCCTTAATCTCCAAAGTGTTCACACCACTTATATTTCCAATTCCAAGAATTTTCCCTTTGTTGTTGTCCCCATAAGTTACATATCCTTGTTCTTTAGCTTTGAAACTCACAAATTTCATTTTATCACCGGTCATATGCTTTGAGCATCCGCTATCAAGATACCACATAGACTTCTTTGATTTGGAAGTTTCCTACAAAACAAGAACATAGTAAACTTAGGTCCCCATAACTTTTGGGTCCTTGGGGTTAGAGACAAACAAATTATTTAACAATAGGAACCCAAATCTATTTTCCTTTAGGAACACCAAAATGTTTTATTTTACATCTATTTGAAGTGTGACCTTGTTTCATACAATAAAAACATGCTTTAGATGTAGCTTTAGAATAAGATGCATTTCTAACAATAGATGCTCTAGTTCCTTTTTCTACCCATACTCTTTTGTTTTTCTTTTTAGGCTTTTTCAAAGGAACTTGATGATTTACACTATTTTGAGCTAAAACAATTTTATCCTTCTTAAAGTCACTTATTTCCTTTTTGGCTTTATCTAGCAAATGATTAAGTATATCTATGTCATATTCATACTCTTTCACCTTGTTGCATCTGGAACATCTCGTATTCTTGGATTAGGATGTTAGAAAAGTAGTTTTAGATCAAGAGGGGGGGTGAATTGATCTTTGAAAGTTTTTCGCAAATAACATATTATCTATTTGTAAAAATAAGATTTCAGATCTGTTCTTGAATCACAAAGCAAGCAATAAAAAATAAACGCAGCAATAGAATTAAAAGAGGAGAAAGGTTTAGAAAGATATCACTGGTGTTTATACTGGTTCACCCAATACCAGGGCTACGTCTAATCTCCAGCCAAATTCTAGCTGGGTTCCACTAGATTAAATGTTTTATAGATTACAATCTTACACTTAATCTACCACAAGAACCACAATTCCAGTTCCTGCACCTAACCTTTCACCAAGAACCAAATTCCAGTTCTTGAGAGCCTCTACAACCAAATTCCATCTGCAGAGAAACCAGTGCCCACAATTCCAGGCACCAAATAATACAAAAAGAATGTAAAGAAATGAAAAGAAGAAACTAGAATGCTCAAACCAGTTTATGCAATTCTGCAGTGTGTTTCTTCTTCAAAAGAAAGCAATTTGCCTCAAGAAAGAATTTCAAAGAACTTCACAAAAACTGGCACGAATCTTTCTTGAAAGAGTGCTAAAGTTTGCTTGCTTGATTGCTAAAGATTGATGTTCAAATGTTGTTTTTAAAATGTTCAAGCCAAACTGTTTTTATAGAAGATTTTCAAAACTGCTGGTTTAATCAATCTGTTAAAAAATCTTTTAATCTGTTTAAAAGTGCAGTTTTAATCTGTTAAAACTTCTTTTAATCCATTAATGCGTTCTTGATTATTTAACAGATTTGTTTTAACTGATACGACAACGTTTGTATCAATTAAAACTCTTTACAAAAAATCTTCTAATTTGATTTAATCGATTGTTTCGTGTTTCAATCGATTAATATACTGTAAAATTTTCCTGTAACACTTTCCAAGTTATTTTAACTGATAAAAATAAGTTTTAATCGATTAAAACGATTTGTAGAATTTTTCTAAGTTGTTTTAATCGATTGAAACGAGATTTAATCGATTAAAAGAGTTCTGATCGGTCATAACTAAATTCTGATCGATCATAACTGATTCTGATCGATCATAATTGCATTCTGATCGATCATTCTGAACCCTTAAGTGGTTTTAATTGATTGAAACGTGTTTTAATCGATTAAAATAGTTCTGATCGGTCATAACTCAATTCTGATCGATCATATCTGATTCTGATCGGTCATAATTGTATTCTGATTTCGACCATCCTGAACTCCAAGTGGTTTTAATCGATTAAAATCAAGTTGTATCGATTAAAATACTGCAAAAACACTTCTCTGAACATTCTAAAAGTGATTTTAATCAGTTATTTCAAAACTGTATCAGTTAAAAACTTGTTTAAGAAAGTTTTTGTCAAAATACTTTGTTTTTAACTTGTTTAACCGATTTTAGAGGCATTTTGCAAAATCTTTTAAGTGAAGAAACCTCATGCAGCAGAAAGGATAAAATGATTATACCTAAGCATAGCTGCGGACACACTAATCCCTCAACTCTTTTATCTAAGTGACTTGTTGACCGCTGCAAAGTTGCCTTTGACTTCATCTTTGACTTCATCAAATCAATGAGATCTTTGCCAAAGTATTTTAATAAGATCTTCATCACTTTCATAGGAAATTTTTCCATGCTCTCTTAACGTCATCAGTACCTTCATGGGTCACTCTTAGCATTTCCCACATCTCTTGAGCACTTTTACAAACAGAGATCCTGTAAAACTCGTCAAGGGTTAAAGCAGATGAAATAATATTTCTAGCCCTAATATCAAATTGTGCTTTTCTATTTTCCTCTGTTGTCCATCTAGAAAAAGGTTTAGGAACGTCTACACCATTCTCAGTAACTTTAGGAATATAGGGACCATTTAAAATAGCGTCCCAAACGCCTCTATCAATAGACTCTAAAAAGATTTGCATTCTTACTTTCTAGAAAGGATAATTTTGACCCGCAAAAAGTGGGGGTCTGTTGATAGACGCACCTTCGGCAAAAGTTTAATTTTGTCCGGCTATTTTCGAAAAATTTGAATGACTATCAAAGCAAGCTCTGATCCCACTTGTTAGAATTGCGCAGCGGAATGTTCGCGTTGTCGGACAAAAACCAAGAGGGGGGGTGAATTGGTTTCTTAACAAAAATTAGGTTTTAAAAATTTTCCCCAAATTTTACCGATTAAAAAGCTGTGTAAACGTAAATAAGATAGAGATAGAGTCTTACACAGGAGATTTATACTGGTTCGGATCAAAAGACTCTACGTCCAGTTGCTAATCACTCAAACAGAGGATTAATGTTGTCACTATAATCAAAGTTGTTACAAATAATTAACAATGGAGAAGATAAAGTAAAGAAAACACCTCTCTTGAAATCCACAAGAGATGAAGAACAACTTTCCCTAGAGACGGCACAACACACAATCCACTAAGAACTCCACTTAGTGATTCTTATCGCTTCTAGCCCACACCAGGTTCCAAAAGCCCCTTTTTCCACCAACAAACAGTTCTTTGGCACTCACAACACTTAACTTTTGTTTGAAAAAGGTTGTTCAATTTTCTGAGAGCCTTAGAGAACCTTAAGTAGATGAATTAGGGTTTGGGAATTGGGGATTTTCGGAACTAGGAGTATTGGGATTAGGGTTTTCGAAAATAGGTTTAATTTGAAGTTGAAAATCAAAATCTGACTGAAATAATCGATTAAATGAAGTGTTAATCGATTATTACAGAGCCAAAATCAACAGAACCCCAAAACTCTCTGTTTTAATCGATTAAGTGTCATGTTAATCGATTAACTAGCATGTTAATCGATTAACAGGTGTGTTAATCAATTATTACAGTGAACAGATACAGAAAATGGTTTTTCTCACTGTAATAATCGATTATCTGATGATTTAATCGATTAAACCCGATACTAACTGATCAATATGAGTTTTTGAAGCTTCTAAAGAGTAGACTATGTACCGACTATCTCAGACTCTAATATTACAGACTCAAACTCATCAAAACAGAGTTATTACACAATACAAGTCTTCAACACTCTAAGTTCTTTGTTCTTGAATTATCATCAAAATCAACAAGCTTCATGTCCATGTAAGTTCAACATCAAGTCCTTGTATGTTCAACAGTCCATGCCTCATTTTTAGGATGGATGGTCGTCTGGTTAAGATGGACGGCCGTCCATAGGTAAAAAATTAGAGTGGACGGTCGTCTGCTATGCTGGATGGCCATCCATTGCTTCCCTGACAAAAATGGTTTTTTATTTCCCCAGAAATCCTTCCTTATTCTAATTAAGACCTAGTAAACATTACTATAGGTTCTATGAAGCTTTATTCTTCTTCAGAACGAAGGATTTCTGGCCTTTTTGTGGAGTCGGGCAAGATTTGGGGTCTACAGCTACCCCCTCCCCCCCTTCACCTGACCAATTGACTATGGGCTAATGTACCATAAGGTCGATTGGCGGGTGAAGGAGTTAACCCTCTTACCCGGTTGTCCTTTGGATGCTCCTCTTGACGTGGTAGCCGACCCTCAGGATGATGAATGCAATCTAATGTTGTCTTTAGGATGCTTCCTTACTGGGGAGGCTGACCCTTCGGACGATATGTGTGAAGCTTCAGGATACGCCTTTGATGTGGTAACTGACCCTTCGGTTGATGTCCGAGATAAAGTTGTTTATTATGAAAATTTGGTTTTATAACCCCTTATCTCTTCTGTCGGTCCACGTGGCTATTATGAAAATTTGGTTTTATAAGCCCTTATCTAAAATGTAGATTGTCCAACATAAGGTTGTTTATTACAAAAAGGTTTTTATGATTCTATTTTATTTGTATTGTTTTATTTGTTGTTGTATGATTATGTTATGCAACAAACAAATGCACAAACAATTCACTCATTCATGAACCGAGTGACAATGTTTTTATCACGAGGTAGGGGTATCCTGCATAATAGTGCATATTCAAGGTGGTTCTAATTATTCTCACCAAGGCCAGGCCCCCAAGGTGCACCCATTATAGGGTTCCCACTCTCTCAGCCCTTAGACCATGGATGGCACTAGGGTCTTGTCAGTCTTTAGGCCAAAAGAGGAAGGTTATCACCTTGAGTGTTGGTTTCTGACCATACCGGTGGGTTCAGGGCCATCACTACGGCAAATCGTACCTATCACCCACTCCCTAAGGTTATCCCACATGCCCCTGGGTATAAAGGGAACTTTTGTGTGCAAAGGATTTTGTACAGTCGTTATTTCAAACAATTTGCAGAACATACAACAGTTATTAAAGTCATGGAATAAAACATGTTGTAAACACAAGGAAGGGTAAAAGCATAATTTTAAGTTTTTATTTCTTGAACTAGTTCATCACTAAATGGGATCAACTCTCTAGCTTCCCCACCGGAGTCGACATCTGTCGCTGCTGTCAAAAGAGGCGGTCGAAGCGATGCGATGGTTTTGAATGACTCACGTTTTCTAAAGATGTGGTTAACGCTTTTAGGTTGTTCGATAACCGAGTTGAACCTAAAGGCGAGGTTTTCATAAAGGGTTCTATGGAGTCGCCACCGATGTTTTTACCATAAACATCGAAAAAGGAAAAGAAGGCATTGGTTTAAAAAAGCCAACTATGGCTGTTACAACCAAAGTCAGGTAAGGGAGTTAGTTACGTGTGGGGAAGGTGTTAGCACCCCACAACGCCCCTTTCGAGTTCCCTATGATAGACTAGTTCGTAAAATAAAGACTGAAAGAAACTATACTTTTACCTTATTTATTTATCTACTGGCAGAATTTAAATATCTACATGGTCCTAGTATCTAATGCATACAAGAAAAGCAGTAAAAGAAAGTAGTAAAAGAGAGAATAGAGAAGGAACCTCCGAAGCGAGCTTTCTATTAATACTTCAAGACTTGAGGATGCTTTTTGGCTGTCCCCTCGCTCTACAAGCACGCTCCTCACCCGGAAAAGAGAAAATTTCACTCTACCGAGGGCCGAATGTCTCAAAGAGAGACTTCCTTAACCGATTTCTACCTTAAACGAAAATCGGAAAGCTCACTCGAACTCTGGAAAAATGCTCAGAGTCACTCTAAAGTGTCAAAAGACTTCCTAAAGAGTGTAGGAGTGAATAATGTGTTCAAAAACGAGAAATAAGGCTCCTATTTATAGGGAAGCGAGCCAAGGAAACATGGACGGTCGTCTGGCCATCATGGACGGTCGTCCATGGCCAAAAATAAGGGTGGACGACCGTCTATCTAGCATGGACGGCGGTCCATGTCTCATTTTTAGGATGGACGACCATCTGGTTAAGATGGACGGCCGTCCATAACTAAAAAATCAGAGTGGATGGTCGTCTGGCTATGCTGGACGGCCATCCACTGCTTCCCTGACAAAAATGATTTTTTATTTCCCCAGAAATCCCTCCTTATTCTAATTGAGACCTAGTAAACACTACTAGAGGTTCTATGAAGCTTTATTCTTCTTCAGAATGAAGGATTTCTGGCCTTTTTGTGGAGTCGAGCAAGATTTTGGGTCTACAAGCTTATTAGGGTTGACAATGATACAATGTCCTTTTTGATGGCTTGGAACATGGTTTCACATTTTTTCCAATCAAATTTTTTGAAGTTCCTTAGCAGCTTGAAAAAAGGTTTAGCTTTCTCGACTAGCTTTAGCAAGAACCTAGCTAGTGTTGCAAGCTTTCCGTTTAGTCGTTGTAGATCCTTTATGTTCTGAGGGCTTTTCATGTCGAGTATAGTGTTGCACTTGTCTGGATTTGCTTAATACCACATTGTGTGATCATGAATTTGAATAACTTGCCTCCTCTTACATTGAATACACAGTTCTTTAGGTTGAGACACATATTGTATCTTTAGATCTTGTCAAAATTCTATGCAGATGAGTGGGTGGTCGATTTGATGTTTTGACTTGACCACCATGTAGTCTACGTAAAATTCAACAATGTCCCTGATAAGTTTTTAAAATATTCGATCCATTAGTCGCTGATAGGTGACTCCAACATTTTTTTAATCTAAAGGCCATCACTTTGTAGCAATAGTTCGCACCTTCCATGATGAAATTCATTTTCTCCTTGTTCGATTTGGTTATATATTGAGTAGGCATCCAAGAAACTTAGAATGTTTTTCCAGGATGCGTTGTTGACCAGGCGATCGATGCTTAGTAAAGGGTACGAGTCTTTAGACAAGTTTTATTTAAATTTGTGTAGTCGGTGCATATTCTCCATTTTCCATTTACTTTTTTTACCAAAACTACATTGGCTAACAATGTAGTATATGGTACCTCTCGGATGACGGCTTGCAAAAGTTTATTGACTTGTTGATCCACAACTCGTCTTCTCTATCTCCTAACTTACATTTTCATTGAGCTATAGGTTTTGCTTCAAATAAGATTGATAATTTATGCGAGATAATGTTGGGATCAATACTTGGCATGTCGGTTGCACACCATGCAAATAAGTCAACATTTTTAAGCAAAACCTCTTCAAAAGTGTTTGTGAGTGGTTGTCTCAGTTGTGTGGCTGATGTGTGTGACCTAGGATGTGTCCTTTCCTAGTTGGAAGTCTAATATATCCTCATCAAAGGTAATTTAGTTTCCATCTACTTCTATTCGAGGGTCGAGATTGACTCATTCTATGTTGTGCACTTGTGCGTTGCCCCTAAACTCTTGAATACTGAGTATGGTTTGACCTTGAGACTTTTGGTGTAACACTCTCGGGATTCCTTTGGGTCTGACTTTATTGTTATCTTGAAACTATTATCTATTGATGGGAACTTCATCATCATGTGAGGGGTTGATACCACAACTTCTAACAGATTCAATGTTCATCTTTTGATTATCAAATTGTATGAGGTGCCTTCCTCCACTAATATGAATTGCATCGAGATAATGCGTTGGGTCATGGTTCTGAAGGTAGTTAGCAGGTCTATGTATCCTCAGGTGTGAACCCATCCCCTTGAGATACCAAGCAAAGGGTCTGGATATGGACGTATCAGGTCATGTGATATTCATAATTTAAGGAATGTCGACCAATACAACATGTCAGATGAAACTCCCTTGATCAATTAACATCTTTCTGACTTCACAATTAGCTATTGTGGTTGTAAGGACTATGGGGTCGTCTTAGGCTGGATCATACTTTTCATAATCCACATTGGAATAGGTGATGTTGGGGAAATTTGGTACTGGAGGACCAATTTGGACATGGCATACGACACCTAGGTGTCTCTTAGGTGTCGAGCTAGTTGGTTCTCCACTAGCAAAGGCTCCTGCAATGATGTTGATTACTCTTCGTGTTTCCAGGGTGGTTTTTGGAAGAGGAAGTTGGGTTATGGGTTGGTTGTGGTTGTCATCTTATTGGTAGTATCCTTGCACACGATCATGATATCCACATTCTCGACCTCGATAACCTCCATGACCTCTTGTGTTATGTGTCCAAATATAATGGGTTAATTTCTCCAATTGTATTAGGTCTTCAATGATATTTCTTAGGTTTGAGAAATCTTTTGTGTTGTGGTCATAGTTCTTATGGTAAGCACATCTCTTCGTTCAGTCTACATTCGGTGTCGTGAAGGTTTACTGAGGTAGGATCATTAGCTCCAGATTGCACGCCTTTCGCAAGATGGTTTCACGAGAGGCGTTCAGTGGTGTGCAATTATCATAGCAAACCATTCTTACATGTTTGGAATGATTTTTCTCCACCACTTGGTCGAGTTCTTCTCTTTGTCTATGGAGCTCGATGTTTTCTTCCAACTGGATGTAATTTGAGGCCTGCATTCTCAACTCGTCCATGTCTTTTATCCTATTAAGGTATAAGCTTTCAGGAATGGTCTAGTTCGAAGGTCGGTCAGCATAGTATGCATTTTAACGGTAGGTTCTAAGTCTAATATGGTGACGTTGATGGCTGTGAATCTCTCTAGGAACTTCTGCAATGACTTCTTTTTCCCTTATCTAATGCTTTTGATGGTCATTGAGTCAACTATATGAGGTCAGCTTATGACAAACTGAGCTCTTAGCTTGCTCGCTAAGTCATCAAAGCTGGCAATGGATCCCTTTGGCGGTTCGTAATACCATTGGAACGCGATGCCCTTGAGTGTGGTCGGAAAAATTCGACATGTGAAGAAGGTTAGATGTGCTCCTCTGGGTCCGAGGTACTTGTTTGGGAGTCAACCAGAGGTGCACACCAATTTTGGGGGAAGGTTTATCAAGTATACCCCGCACAAATGGGTGCTCATATTTTGCACATGTTTGTACCAAAACTCGAGTTGACACAGCGGATTCGTACTCTTTTTTAGTTTTCTTTAACTCAACTTCCTTCTCAACACTATTTTTTTGTGACTCGACATTTGTATTTTGTTGTTTAGCATTGTCCTTTAGTGGTTTGGCATTGATTTTTTTTTTGCTCGACATGGACCTTTTATGGTTCGAAATTGGTTTTTTGTGGCTCGGAGTGCTTAGAATGAGAGTAAGATTTCATAGTAGCCACCACCATTTAACTTTCATTTGGTATCGTTTTTTTTTGCTCCACTAATTTCTTGGCAATCTCGTTGATCTGATCGCGTAGAGATCCTTTAGTTATTCTTGTTGTTGCTTCTGATCTTTATTGGGTTTTTTCTTGTAGGACTAGTATTTCTGCATTAGTTTGTTGTTGCAATTCGACCATGTGGGCCTTGGGGCTCTCAATGAGTGTGTTATTCTTGTTGCATTATGTTTTAACTTAATCAAAAAATAATATTATATGTAATATTTTTTATTTACTTACTATATATTAAGATTATAAATTTATAAGTAAAAAAAATTAAAATTATAAACGAGTTAAAAAAGCGAAATACATTCATTTTAAAAGTGAAATATTATTATATCATTATTTGTATGGACAATTATTACGATTATGTCTTCCAGTAGGACAAAATAGGTATTCTTTTTTTGCTTATTTAGATTTGATCGATCCATTTCATTAAGGATGTATGTCATGGTAAGTCTTCTTGATTGTTCACATCACATAACTAAGTCCGAAATGGAATTTGGATTAGTATAAGGAAACTAATAATCTTCATTTTGTACTAGATACAATTGATGCTCTAAATCAACATATGTACCAATATGCAAATGCATGAGGAACACATAACAAGAACATATGAGCAAGGTAGTTTGAGAGTTTCAAACTCTCCATAATCACACCTCTAGGTATGCAATTTGACTTTATACCTTTGTGTTCTTCCACTAGATTTTGGGTTTGATGATTTCAAACTCACAATTTCCCCTACTATATTTTTGGATATGACACATATTAGCTTTTGTATACATTTTTCAATTGATTATATTTCTCACAAATATTAATTTTATGCATTTTTTCATTAGTATGATGCACCAGAGGAGGACAACGACACTAAATACTTCAACCAACTATCCACATGTTGGTTCATCTAGTTATCAACAAGCTACGTAGTCAAGTTATTAATAAGTTGGTTCATTAGTTACCAATAAGTTCGTCTGTCAAGTTATCGACAAGTTGTTAGTATGTTCTATTTTATAATTATGTGAACAATCTTCAAAATTTATTTGAAGGATGTCATTTCAGAGGACATGTCTTTTACACATTTAATATGATGTCTTCTGCTTCACATATTTTTGCCACATTTTTTATATCATCATTAGTATATCATTAAATTAGTTCTATGGTTATTATTAACTAACAAGAAGAACATGATGATATTGGTAACAACAGAAACATGTTTCCCAATAAAATGAAAGACCTAGATAAAACAGAAGAAAACTACCTCGTGGAGCATACTCTTGATACTAAATTATTTCTAATTTAACTTTGTATTACATTATTTTACAACACATAATTCATTCTTATTAATACAATGTATTTCATTGTTTTAACTATTGTTATAATTTTATTTTTGTATTTATAAATTTATAATTTTAAAATATGGTAAATAAAAAATTATATATAATATTATTTTATAATTAAATTAAAACATAAAAAATAAAATAAAATAATGTTATATAACATTATTTTAGTATTAATAATAAAAAAAATAAAGTGTAAATTTTTAAAAAATAAACTACAAAAAACTTTGTATTATCTAACATAATATAAAAAATTAAAAAAATTATCACATAACATGATATTAAAAATAATAAAAATATTCATAATTGTGTCCCATGTCACAACTTATGAAAATAAAAAAGGTGTTAAATACTTAAATTTATTATTACATAATTATACTTCGCTACAAGATATACAATTTTTAAAATTTATTCCATTTTCTTAATACGCAACCTCGATTGCTAGGAATGACACATAGGTCAACTTGTCCTACTTGTAACCTAAAAAGCGGGTGGGACGAATGATCTGTCATAATCAACACAAGCTGCAGACAGTGGTAGATCTTCTTGGGAGCAGAGGAGGGTCGTAGCTCCTCCAAAGTTTTGTAACTCTCATGTAATTTATGATTTTGGTCTCCTCCAAACTTAATGAACATTTAATATATTTACTTGTATATTTACAATTTTATCCTCTCAGTCCCTCCTCGGTTTTGGAACTCTTATATAATTTATGATTTTGTCCTTATCAAACTTAATGATTATTTAATATATTTAAGTATATATCTACAATTTTATCCTTCACTTTTTCATCTTCTTTCTTCCTTTTATATTTATGTATTATTTATTAATAATATATTATTTGACCCCATATCAATATCAAGATTTGTCATTAGTCATGAGACATCAATTCATCTCATAAAAAATGAATTAATGAGTCAATGGGTCAACTTGTCAATAATTTTTATATATTAAATTATATATATATATATAATATTTTTAATTATATAAATAATTTTTAAGTTTTTATTTATTAATTAGTATCTTTATTAAATAAATTAAAAATATTGTTATATTATGTTAAAATAACTAATTATAATTAATAATTTAAATTTAATTGACTAATTTTATAATTTAAATTATAAAATTATAATATATTTACATATTTTAATAACATAATAAAAAAATATAATATTTTAATTATAATTTTTTTTATTTTAATTTTAATATATAAAAATTTTGTTAAGCATCAAACCGTCCACCTCATCCCTGAGTAAGCAAATTGACGGAACCCATTATGCCTAATGCCTTTTGCTGTCCCTGCTTATCGTAGGACGTTGCTAAATAAACAGGCTTTTGACACTAGAAAAGATTTCAACTTTATGCTTTCCATTTCTTTAAGATACTATTGTATTATACTGGAAAAAATAAATTTATAAAACCGCATAGGAAATTAATGAACTTTGAACGAGGAAAAAGTAAAAAAAAAAACAAAAACAAAGTATATAATAATAATTTTATTTGGGTAAATTCTTAACTTTTAAATAAAAATCTAATCAAATCACTTAATTAAAGATAAAATTTGAATTAATGAATTCTTATTTTTAAATTATTTTAGATATTATGTGGTTCGGTTGTATTTGGAACAATCCTAATAAAAAGGGAGCGTGAGGAGGTGCGTGAAGCATGTGCATGTGCAGTAGATATCAACGGGCATCGCAAATGCGTGAATAAGGATTGAAGGGAGGTTTTACATGGAAGGCTCGGAATGGGCCATGGATCAGAAGAAATGAGAATTGCGTGGGCCATCATTTATACGTCAAAATATATGATATTTTGTCAAATATTTTTCAAAGATATATAAATTTTAAAATTCAAGATTATATTAATTATTTTTATTAATTATATATTTATTTTTAATTATATTCATTATAAAAAGAAAAAGTATTACTAAAAATAAATTTAGTTTAAAAAATATCAAAATAATAAAAACATTAAAAAACTATCAAATTTATTAAAAATAATAAAAATTAATATTTATTTTAGTTTCTAATTCAAATTTAAACATTATATATTTTAAGAGTGAAAATAATGTATAATATATTAAAAAAAACAAATTTATTAAATAAAATTATAATTAATAAAAAATAATATTAGTTATATTAATGTAATAAGAATCTTATCCTAGATTTTAAGAATTAAATAATATATTATTAATAAATAATAAATAAATTTAAAAATTGTAAATATAAAAATTGTAAATATATATATATATATATATATATATATATATATATATATTATAGAAAAATATAGGATAATTAAAATATACTAATAAAAATGATTTTATTAGATTTAAATAAAATATTAATTATTTAAAATAATTTTATATTAGATAAATTTTATATAATTTAGTAACTCACTAAAATAAATATGTAAAAAGAGTAAATTTTTTAAAATTAATTAAAAAAATTCTTATTCAATAAAATCCATTATAAATTATTAAAAAATAATACAATATAATAAATTTATATTTTATAAATTTTAATATACAAAGCAAGTCACGGATATACGTGTTTTGGTTGTCTAGTCATCGCAAATATAAGAAACTCCGTAAATGGGAAGACGGTGACGGTGCTTGCCAGCCGAGAAAACATGCTGTCTCCTCCTCCGCTACCGTCGAGGTCCAGGTCATCACCAAATAGTGGTTACCCTCACTGGACCCCACCCTTCACCCATCAATTCAATTCAACACTTCCACTTCGATTCCCACAATCCCAGCTCCTCTTCCGTCACTCACTTACTTTTGTATTTTATTTTATTTTTGTGATTGGATTTCAAAATGAACTTAGAGGTGTGAAATTTTAGACGAGAGATAAATGAAAGTGAAATTGCCTAAAATTAAAGAAAATTTGATAAAAAATTAAAGTGAAATGATTGATTTGATAAATTTAAAAAATAATTTAATTAATAAATTATAATATTATAATTTTATTTTTATTTTAAAATAAAATATAATTAATATAAATAATATTAAAATATGATGTAAGTTATTATTTAAAATATAAAAAATTAAATATATGAAATTATATTAAAATAAAATGTTATTGATGGAAATTAATTTGAAATATATTTTGGATAATTAATTTAAATAAAATAAAATTTTATTTGTAATTGATAATACTATTTTAAATTACATATAAAGTAAATTTAAATTGAAGTGACAGAAATTTATTAAAAAAATGTAATAATTTATGAAAATAAATAACATGTAATTGTTTATGATAGAAATAATTTAAAAATTAAAAAAAACAAATATTAAAAGTTGTTGTCAAAATTCGTGTTTATAAATTATAATAAACATTAAATGAGAAGTAAATAAATAAATGATAAAATTTATTGAAATCAGTCTTGAAAGTCATCAAATCATTTTTCCAAATGATTAACTTTATTAGTAATCATATCATTTTTGTTTGTATATCCTAAATATCCCTAAGTTTGGGGTAGCATTTGACCATTATGAGAGATTGTATGCGGCTGAACCGATTCATGATGGACAATACTTTGTTCTCCAATGTTGATTGCATCATCATTCAGTATTGTAAGATTTTCATCATTATCATTTTCATCTTCCTCATTTGTGTAAAATATTCGAACAAGTTCATTGTAATATTCAGTGTTTAGTATAAGAAAATGTGTCACACCTTGGAACTGTCTATGATGATGGAAATACAACCTTAATTTGGCGAATAACGAAAAATTCATTACTTTTAGGCTTAAAAATTTCCTCCTATTACATGAGTTATTAAAAACTCTACCATTTGATCATGTATGTTGAACTAGTGGGTCAAATTTAATATGTTCTCAATCTCCAGTTGCTATGAAGGAGGAGCTGCATGATTGGATGCAACAACTTTTCCTTTTTTTTCTTTTTTTTTTTTTTTTGCTTTATCCCTTCATTGTCTTTTAGTTGAATAAGAGGAAGTCATGCTCATAAAATGTTCAACATATGAAAAGTGTGAACACAAGGTGAAATACAACATACAAAAATCAATCATAAGTTGTAAATGAAATAAATGAAGACACAAATTCAAATGGAACTAGATGACATAAATATTATAATAATTGTGTCATACATAGTATTATAATATTACATATTTAAATAACTACAATCCACTAAAATAATTTTAAACCGTAAACACAATAAAATCACCGATTTTTGGATATCATACTAATTAACTTTTTCAAATGACATTTTGGTGTCATCCCAAATAGGCATTTAGTATGTGACAGGTTCGTGCACAAATAGTCATAACACTGGTCCACTATTTGTTCATCAACTATCTGCTTGTCAACTAATAATTGCCAAATGTTAGTTTTAGAGTGTTGAAAGTTTTATGTACTGTGCAATAGTTTGTTTCTGTTTTCCACAGCAATGACTTGCCTTTCCACATATGTGGCTAATTTTTCTTAGTTGTCGTTACCTTTGCCCATTGATTCAACAATAACATCCAATTTAGTATTCAAATAATCAATTTGGGATTCAATGACATCTATCATTGAGAATTTTCTGTTTGAGCCCTGGGAAGAGGATGTACCACTTTGATGGAATGGATGGAGTCGGTACTGGACTATATGAATCTACATATGAGAGTGATTCAGGAACATCATCAACTGTGACATGAAATGCAACCTCCTCTAGCATATACTCCATGCCATCATCCAAATCCACCATGTAACTCTGTCTTTGGATGTATTGGCAAATTTGACGTGTTGTACTTATGTCGTGCCCAATGTTACAATCAATGCCCCATAGTTCCTCCATCAAATCATGGTATTTGATAGGATGGCTCTCCACTTAGCAGCAGAAGATTTTTCCTACATATGAGGAACACACATAATAAATAAGATATTGTGAACGTTTTAGTGTTTATTATAATAAAGATATATATATATATATATATATATATATATATATAGAGAGAGAGAGAGAGAGAGAGAGAACACTTGTATTAAGTCATCCCGGACTTTTGGTTCAACCTCAAACAATCTAATGGATTCAATCCATGTAAAGTCATTGAGGTCAGCAAAAAGGTAATGAACCCCTCGCCACTTGTCCTTAAGGTTCTTTTGCCTATTTTTGACATTATTTTCTATACCCACCAAGTCGGATTGTCAGAGGGATTGTACAATGTTATTATATGCTTATGTGATCTAGCTATCATCAACTCGATTGCTCAAACGAGCCTCATCAACCATGTCTATCTGTAACTGTAAGTCCATGTTGTTGTCCATTTAGTAAATTATTTTATTCTTACATATGACTCATAAACATTACTCTTGCCTTTATTCATGATTTTCCTATTGAAAACATAACTTCTCCAAAAATTGTAACACGATCATGTGTAAATATGATTAAAAAAGGATTTACTTAATAAGTCATTAAAATCTAAGATAACATATTTACACATTAAAGTAACTAATATAATATCTTAATTATTTTCATAGTCTCTCCACTTATTGTTCGCAATAAAATTTCTAATATTTGACCCTAGTCTATAATCATCTTCTCAATCTTGAGTGTCGGATGGATGAATCTCTTGTTCCATCAACTCTCGATCAATCTCAACTACCAAGGAGTCATCATCGTCGACTCCACAAAGATAGTTGTGAAGAATACAACATGATAAGATAATCTTTGTCATCGACTTCAATGAGTAATGTGGTTCACTTCCACTAAATATGATGAGAAATCATTTCTTTAAAACACTTAATGTCCTTTCAATTACATTTCTAAGTGATGCATGATGAACATTGAACAACTCTCTTGGATTTTGTGGACCTCTTCGAGTGTACTCTTTTAGGTGATATCTAATGTCACAATACTATTTGTTTAGAACATGAGCTTGAACTTCAGTCCCAAATATTTGAATTAAGAATTTTGCCTCCAACATTAATATTGTATTCAATACATTATGAAAATATCGAGAAACAGTTTCCCTATACTAATGAAAAAAGAATGAAATATTTATATTCTGAAGCACTTGGTGGATTTGATGAAGACATAGATATAACTTAGGTTGTGGGTTAAAATGTTGCATCTCATTGAAAATCATTTTTCTGCATGAAAAACTTACGTTTAAGTATTAAAAGAATAAACTAAGTTTTTTCAATCTGTTGAAAAGGTTTTTCAATCTGTTAAAATCACTTAACATAATAAATGGTCATACATAGTCGAAAATTCAATTGATTGATTCGCGGAATCAACAAGTTAAAATAACTCAATGAATTTTTCAATATCAAAGTTTCGCATTTTCAATCTGTTGAAATAAATTTTAAATCTGTTAAAACAGAAAGATTTTTTTTTCAGTCTAAGAGTTTTTAGAAAATCAATCTGTTGAAATATTTTTCAATCTGTTGAAACAGAGAGACTATTTTTTAACTAAGTGTTTTCAGGTTTTCAATCTGTTGAAATGATTTTTAAATCGATTGAAACAGAGAACTGTCATTTTTCATAAAGCTGTTTCAATCCATTAAAAACTCGAATCAATCGATTGAATGGAGCTTTAAATGAAATCAATCGATTGAATCGATGTTTTAATCGATTGAAATTTATTCTGATCAATCATAGTTTTATTCTGATAGATCATAACTCGGTCTGATCGATCATAGTTTCATTCTGATCGATCATAACTCGGTCTGATCGATCATACTTCAGTTCTAATCGATCGAGTCTCTTCTAAACTGTTTTACTTCAATCTAATCGATCTTTTGACTCTCCGAAACAGTTTTTGACAGCTTGGAACATTCTGATTCTATGCTTTACTCTATATATACAAAATTGATCTATCTTTTGAAAGACACACAAAAACAATACACTACTTGAGAAAACTTGTGAAATCAATCTGTGAAACTTTCATACGTGACTTTCTCTGCATTCAAGAATCTTTTTCATATCATAAGGTGCTGTGATCAGAATTGTGGTCAATCAAAGAGAGAAAGTGCTGTTAGAATTTGTTCTGGACAATTAGAACTTAAAGTCCAGGTTTTTTCTTTCCATACTCTTTTGTAAAAGTGTGATTGTGCAGGTTGGATTGTGATCTGCACTTGGTACGGTAACTGGGTTTGGTTACTGGGTGGTTTTCAAGATTCTGTCTTGTGGGTTTGCAAGATAGTTCTTGGGGTAGATTGGTGAGTATCTACTGGTTGTAAATTTTCACTTGGTATTAGTGAAACTTGACAGGTTTGTCAAGAACTGGATGTAGCTCTGGATTAGAGTGAACTAGTATAAATTTGTGTGTTAAATTTCTTCTTTCATCTCTTTTATTTTCTGTCTATAAACTTGCTGTGTTTAAACCAAATTACCTTTGCAAAGATTGAATAAAGATAACTCATTCTTCCAAAAGAAAGTAAGTTTTGCGAAAAAGTTTTAAAGTTCAATTCACCCCCCCTCTTGAACTCAACCATTAATTCTTTCAATTGGTACCAGAGCTGGTTCTTGTAAGTTACTCAAGAAATCGGTCCAATGGCTGAGGGAAAGATGAATTTTTTAGAAGGAGCCTCCATAAACAGGCCTCCACTTTTTTCTGGTGTGAATTATTCTTTCTGGAAGGTTAGAATGAAAATATTTATTGAATCTCTTGATAGAGGCATTTGGGAAATAATTGTTAATGGTCCTTACAAACCAACTCATACTGTAGATGGTAAAGTAGTCGAAAAAGATTGGGCTGAATTAACTGATGTAGAAAATAGGAGAGTCCAATATGATTATACTGCAAAAAATATTATTACCTCTGCTTTAAATCTTGATGAGTTTTTCGGGGTGTCTCAAGTGTGCCTCCGCCAAAGAGATGTGGGAAATTTTAGAGGTTACACATGAAGGAACATCCGATGTGAAAAGGGCAAGAAAGCATGAGTTAATCGGGGACTATGAGTTGTTTAAAATGCAGCAAGGAGAAACAATTGCGGATGTGCAGAAAAGGTTCACGCACATAGTCAATCATCTAATTGGGTTAGGAAAGACTTTTGACAAAGAAGAGTTGAACATCAAAATCTTAAAGTGTTTGGACAGAACGTGGCAACCAAAGGTGACAGTTATATCGGAATCAAGAGACTTGACTGAAATGACTACCGCTTCACTTTTTGGTAAGTTGAGGGAACATGAGTTGGAAATCAATCGGTTCAAAGAACAAGAGAATGCAGAAAAGAAAAGTAGAAATATTGTTCTCAAGACAATTGAAGAAAACAAGTGGATCTGAAGAAGATGAATCGGAGAACTCGACTTTGTTGGTTAAGAAATTTGGGAAATTTCTTAGAAGAAAGAACAGAATTGGCCAAGTAAAAAGGTACAATGATAAAAAGACTCGAATCTGTTCAAAATAATATTACTTGTTATTCTTGTGGTAAACAGGGTCACATAAAGAGTGATTGTCCTGAAAAGACCAAGAATCGAACAAGAAAGAATCAAGATACAAAGGGAAAAAGGCCTATATAGCCTGGCAAGACAATGATTCATCTTCCAGCTCTGAATCCGAAAGTGAAGAGGTGAACCCGTGTTTAATGGTCAGGCCGTGAATCCTCTTCATCACATGTAAGTTCAACTCCTACAGAGAATGAAATGAATTACAAGCACATTACTAAATGCTTTCAATGAAATGCATAGTGAAGCCGTAAATTTATCTCATACAAATAATCGGTTGAAAGGTTTAAATAACTCGGTTAGAAAATAGAGTTAAAGTTCTGGAAAATGAACTATTAGAAAGCAAAACAGATTTAGAACATCTAGATATTATCTATTCATCTCGTGGATAATGTTGCTGTTAATAAGAATTGTGAAAAGTGTATTGTTTTACAAAATAAGGTTGATTACTTGACTAAAACCTTGACAAAATTTACTCAAGGTAAAGAGAATTTAGATGCACTTCTTGGGTCTCAAAATTGTGTGTTTGAACATTCCGGAATCGGGTACAAACCTAAGAATGGGGTAAAAACTAAAAAATATTTGAACTTCTTTTCATATAGAAAAACAACAACATCCCCTTTCTCATCTTGTCATTACTGCATGAAGAAAGGACATACTATAAAATTTTGTCATGCTAGAAAATATTTTGTGCCGCAAGGTAGGAAGAGATGGGTTCCAAAACATGTTAAACAGAAAATTTGACTCCTAAGGACCCAAAATACGAAAGGGTACCAAATACTTGATGTTTGATCTTTCAGGAACAGCAACAAGAGTCCCTTTGGTACCTAGACAACGGATGCTCAAGGCACATGACAGGTGACATTTCAAAATTCCGAAGCTCGAAATTGAAGAATGGAGGTCATGTGACTTATGGAGACAACAACAAAGGAAGAATTCTAGGTTCTGGAGATATTGGAGATAGTAAATCAGTAACCATTCACAATGTTCTTCTTGTTGAAGATCTCAAGCACAATCTGATAAGCATAAGTCGGTTATGTGATCTTGGTCACAAAGTCATTTTCAAACCGGAAAAGTGCCTTATCTCGTGAGCCGGAATCCGACACTGGTAATGTTGGTAGGTAAGAGGTTAAACAACATATACATGTTAGATATCAAACAGTCTATATCATCTCAAAGTTGTTTTCTTACTAAAGAAGAAGAATCTTGGTTGTGGCATAGAAGGCTTGCTCATATACATCTTAACCATCTTGACAAACCGATTTCAAAAGAATTAGTTTCTAGGTCGCCTAAGCTTCAAATCTTGAAAGACAAAATCTGTGAAGCTTGCTTGAAAGGCAAACAAACTAGAAAATCTTTTTCAAACAAAAACATTGTTTCAACTTCTAAACCTTTGGAACTGCTTCACATGGATTTGGTTGGTCCTTCAAGGAATAAAAGCCTAGGTGGTAATCTTTATATCATGGTAATTGTTGATGATTTTTCCAGATTTACCTGGACTATTTTTCTTAAAACCAAATCGATTCTTACAAATCTTTCAAAAAGCTTGCCAAGGTTTTACATAATGAAAAAGGATATTTCATTACATCTATTCAAAGTGACAATGGTGGAGAATTTGTAAATGAAAAGTTTGAATCATTTTGTGAAAAGTTTGGCATAAAACACAATTTTTCTCGCTCCAAGAACTCCTCAACAGAATCGGTGTTGTGGAAAGAAAGAACAGATCTATTGTGGAACTTGCTAGAACAATGTTGTGTGAAAATTCTTTACCTAAATACTTTTGGGCGGATGCAGTAAACACCGCTTGTCATGTTTTGAATAGAGTCTTGATTAGACCCATGCTTAAGAAAACCCCATATGAATCTGTATAGAGGAAGAAAACCCAACATAAACTATTTCAGTGGTTTTTGGATGTACATGTTTTGTTTTAAACAATGGGAAAGAAAATATTGGCAAGTTTGATGAGAAATCTGACAAAGGAATCTTTCTTGGTTACTCAACTCACTGCCATGCATATAGAATTTACAATTTAAGATTAAAATCAGTTGAAGAATCAGTACATGTTGTATTTAATGAGTCTCCTCGAGTGGTGCGTAATAGAACAACAGTACTCGCAGATGAAGAAGATTTAATTGATAATTCTTATCAGCTTGAAACATGCCGTAAACACAGATCAACGTATCGTTGAAGAAGATGATCCATCAGTGGACCCTGCAAAAGCTGATCCACCAACAATTACTCAAGAACAGGAAGAAGATGTTCTGAAGAGCTTCCTAAAGAGTGGATTGTCCCAAGAGATCTCTCTCTAGACAATGTCATCGGGCAAATTAATAAGGGAGTATCTACTAGACATTCTCTTAATCAATTTTGTAATCATATGGCATTCATTTCACAAATAGAGCCTAAGACAGCTTAAAGAAGCATTAAATGATGAATACTCGGGTTAGTGCCATGCATGATGAGCTTAATCAATTTGAAAGAAATAAAGTGTGGGAATTAGTTCCTAAAATCAAAGATATCAATGTAATTGGTACTAAGTGGGTATTCAAAAACAAGCTAGATGAACACTGGCATTATTACTAGAAATAAAGCTAGATTGGTAGCCAAAGGGTATAACCAACAAGAGGGTATTGATTTTGATGAAACCTTTGCACCTGTAGCTAGACTTGAAGCTCGTTAGATTGTTATTAGCTTATGCCTCGTTTAAGTGGTTTCAGATTACTACGATGGATGTCAAGAGTGCCTTTCTTAATGGACTCATCAATGAAGAAGTATATGTTTCTCAACCTCCTGGGTTTGAAGATCACAAGCATCCTGACCATGTTTACAAATTGAAAAAGGCCCTTTATGGTTTAAAGCAAGCACCTAGACAATGGTATGAGAGGTTAAGTAACTTCCTAATTGATCAAGGGTACAAGCGAGGTGAGGTTGATAAAACTCTATTCATTAAGAAATCTGAACCGACATTATTCTCGTGCAGGTGTATGTGGATGATATCATTTTCGGTTCCACTAATAATGCCATGTGTAATAAGTTTGTAAAAGAAATGCAAAGTGAATTTGAAATGTCTATGATGGGAGAATTGAATTTCTTCCTTGGTCTCCAGTGTTAAACAATTAAGAAATGGCATTTTTCTTAGCCAATCTAAATACCGCAATGAATTGTTAAAGAAATTTGATATGCACAATTGCAAGGAATCCTCTACACCCATGTCTACTAACTGCTATCTAGACTTAGATGAAAAAGGAAAACCTGTTGATCAAACTAAATATAGAGGTTTGATTGGTTCACTACTATATCTAACTCGCTAGTAGACTCGACATTATGTTTAGTGTATGCCTTTGTGCAAGATTTCGTGCAAATCCAAAGGAATCACATCTTACCGCTGCCAAAAGGATTCTCAAGTACCTTAAGGGAACAAGCTAATGTTGGACTATGGTATCCTGAAGGTGCATCCCTTAAACTTGTTGGATTTTCTCGATTCTGACTTTGCAGGATGTAGATTGGATGTAAAAAGTACCTCGGTACTTGTCATTTACTCGGGAGCAGCTCTTATATCGTGGCACAAAGAAAAAGCAAGCGTGTGTTGCTCATCAACCGCAGAGTTGAATACATTGTAGCTGGAACTCGTTGTGCTCAAAGCATTTACCTCAAGCAACAACTCGACAGATTATGGAGTGACTCTAAACAAGGTACCTCCGGTTTGTGACAATACTAGTGCAATAAACTTAACTAAGAATCCTATTCAACACTCTAGAACTAAGCATATTGAAATTAGACATCACTTTATTAGAGAACATGTATCTAGGGGTGACTGTGAGATATTATTCATTGAATCAAAAAACAGCTTAGCTGATTTATTCACTAAACCACTTCCTAGAGATAGACTTAATATGCTTAGGACTGAATTAGGAATTCTAGATATATCTAGTATTGCATAACCGATTCTTTACTGATGATTGTATGCTTTTTAACAGGCTGATAACAAGTTCAATCGATTAATAATTGCATGAATAACTTGATATTATTTGTTTCAATCGATTGAAATTGCGAAATAATCTGTTGATTTCCTGATTCTTACTCTCTGGTATTGATATGTTATTAGTTCAATCGATTAGATAAGCTTTTAATCGGTTTATTTCATTAATCTTGAAGCTCTGCATACTTTCTTCTATAAATCAATCGATTAAATCTTCGATTCAATCGATTGAATTCACTTATGGTACTCTAAATGATTTTCTTTCACAAAACAATCGATTTAATTCTCGATTCAATCAGTTTATTTCACTAATAAGTATCTGCAATTACAAAATAAATTGGTTTCATGAAAAATCAACTGATTAATTAGGATTAAGTGTATTAGGAATGCATCCAAACATCTACTGCAGATTAGGTTGAATACATTTACAACAAGATAAACTTCAGCTACTCTCTTTAATATCTAAGATTTCCAATAAAAGCTGATTGACCCTGATTGGATATCTTCTGAGAGGGTAATTAAATGGAACAATAGCAATTCTCTCTCCTCCTTTATCATCACTCGCGTAGAAACAATAAATCAAGTAAAGACAAAAAAATTTTGAAGCCGAAAGGTTTGTGTATTCTTATTCCCGTAGTATTATTCTCTTCCTTGAACTTTCTCTTTTCTCGGTTCTTCTCGTTCCGCTCATCCCAAAAATCAAGTATGCTCAAGCGCACAAAGTCCGGTAGGAAGAAGTCCAAGCAGAGGCGAGTCTTCTACTCGCAAGGCAAGAACAGAATGTTGAAGGAAGGATTGAAACTTGGTTCAATGGGGACCAAGAGAAAATGGATTTGTTTATCCATGAATTGAGCAGAAGCAAGTCAACATTCCGAAGATGTTAAAGTTCTCTTGGTTTGATGCCGAAGGATTCAGAGGCATTCGAAAGCTACTACAACACCAAAAGCTTCAGAAGTTTCTGGAGTTAAATGGTAGGATTTATCCTGATTTGATTAAAGTTTTCTTCACAAATTTATCCTTTGAAGGTTCCACTTTGAAAACCCAAGTTAAAGGTGTAGACATTGAAATTACACCCAACATATGGAAGGAGGTTGCTGGAATAAAGGATGTTGGTGTAAAAGTCACCAAAGGATACACTTCAGATGTGGACGAATTTAATAAGGTCCAGTACTTTCGGTCATGCATGAAGAATACTCGTGATTCTGTCAGTTCATTCAACACTGGGAAGTTGAAACTAGAAGAAAGGATTCTCGCTTTCATCGTTTCCTGGCAGCTCACACCCAGGGGAAGCAATCATGCGGTGCTAAACGAAGGAGATTTAGTACTGATGTACTGCATTCACCACAGGATACGGGTGAACTGGGTCTTCGTCATCAAGGACCACATGATCAAAGCCAAGAGGCTAAGTGATTTCAGGTATCCTTATGCTATTCTGATTTCTAAGTTTTTAACACATTTTGGTGTTGATCTGGAAGGGGAACTTGTTGAAATTGTTCGACCAACAAATGAAATAAACAATTCTGTTCTTCACAAAATGGGGTTCATCAAAATTGATGGTGAATGGATCTCAAAAGAAGATGCTGGGAGAAGTGAAGAAAGTGAAGAAGAAGAGCAAGAGGAAGGAATCAACACTGATATTCCTGGAACTTCTGCAGCACGTCCGTCTGATCCAATGGAAGAAGTGAACCCAATGGAGATGATTCCATACAATCCACCACCTGACCGTGGCACGCCTCTGTCTCAGTTCGAAAGAACAATGTTACATCAAATGAGCGAACTGCAATCAGACCAAAGGAGGCATATGGAGATGACTCGCCGCTCGAGGGCTCACAGAACATTATTTGGATGAAAATTTCATTGCAAGGTTCCAAGCATATTGATAATCAACTAGAAGACATTTACAACAGGATTGTGGAACCGCAATTCAACCAAGGCCCCGGGACGAATGAAGATTTTCTATGTTTCTGCTATTCTATTTTCTTTTCCTTAGTTTTTAATGTTCTATTTTATATTCGGGGTACCCACGTGGCCCCATTGACTCGTAACTAAAACAATCTATTTGATGCGATCAAATAGGGGGAGAAGTATTTTGCTTAAAAATGTCACTACACACACACCACAAAATATATGTCTCTCGGTCTCGTTATTTTTGTTTTGCAGTGCAATGGTTATTTGTCTCCATCAAATAGGGGAGATTGAAGCACTTGGTGGATTTGATGAAGACATAGATATAACTTAGGTTGTGGGTGTGTAGATGATTAGGTTTTTAAGTTTAAGCACTTAATCTCTTGATAGGCCTTTATATTTTGTGATAAGCACCTTAAAATGTTGCATCTCATTGAAAATCATTTTTCTGCATGAAAAACTTACGTTTAAGTATTAAAAGAATAAACTAAGTTTTTTCAATCTGTTGAAAAGGTTTTTCAATCTGTTAAAATCACTTAACATAATAAATGGTCATACATAGTCGAAAATTCAATTGATTGATTCGCTGAATCAACAAGTTAAAATAACTCAATGAATTTTTCAATATCAAAGTTTCGCGATTTTCAATCTGCTGAAATAAATTTTAAATCATGTTAAAACAGTAAATATTTTTTTCAGATCTAAGAGTTTTTAGAAAATCAATCTGTTGAAATATTTTTCAATCTGTTGAAACAGAGAGACTATTTTTTAACTAAGTGTTTTCAGGTTTTCAATCTGTTGAAATGATTTTTAAATCGATTGAAACAGAGAACTGTCATTTTTCATAAAGCTGTTTCAATCCATTAAAAACTCGAATCAATCGATTGAATGGAGCTTTAAATGAAATCAATCGATTGAATCGATGTTTTAATCGATTGAAATTTATTCTAATCGATCATAGTTTTATTCTGATCGATCATAACTCGGTCTGATCGATCATAGTTTCATTCTGATCGATCATAACTCTGGTCTGATCGATCATACTTCAGTTCTAATCGATCGTAGTCTCTTCTAAACTGTTTTACTTCAATCTAATCGATCTTTTGACTCTCGAAACAATTTTTGACAGCTTGGAACATTCTGATTCTATGCTTTACTCTATATATACATAATTGATCTATCTTTTGAAAGACACACAAAAACAATACACTACTTGAGAAAACTTGTGAAATCAATCTGTGAAACTTTCATACGTGACTTTCTCTGCATTCAAGAATCTTTTTCATATCATAAGGTGCTATGATCAGAATTGTGGTCAATCAAAGAGAGAAAGTGCTGTTAGAATTTGTTCTGGACAATTAGAACTTCAAGTCCAGGTTTTTTCTTTCCATACTCTTTTGTAAAAGTGTGATTGTGCAAGTTGGATTGTGATCTGCACTTGGTACGGTAACTGGGTTTGGTTACTGGGTGGTTTTCAAGATTCTGTCTTGTGGGTTTGCAAGATAGTTCTTGGGGTAGATTGGTGAGTATCTACTGGTTGTAAATTTTCACTTGGTATTAGTGAAACTTGACAGGTTTGTCAAGAACTGGATGTAGCTCTAGATTAGAGTGAACTAGTATAAATTTGTGTGTTAAATTTCTTCTTTCATCTCTTTTATTTTCTGTCTATAAACTTGCTGTGTTTAAACCAAATTACCTTTGCAAAGATTGAATAAAGATAACTCATTCTTCCAAAAGAAAGTAAGTTTTGCGAAAAAGTTTTAAAGTTCAATTCACCCCCCCTCTTGAACTCAACCATTAATTCTTTCATATTCTTCATGTTTGTTAGATATTGTTTGATATTATTAAGATATTGTTAGATATTGTTAACCATAATATCAAACAATATATTCTGTTTATTCTGTTTACTTTTAGTTATTCTTTTAGTTGTACCTCTCTCTATTATAAATAGATTACCCTATGTGTGGTTTATACAGAAGGGAGATTAATCTCAAACCCTATTTCCTCTATATTCTACATGGTATCTAGAGCTTAAGGTTATTTTGAAATTTTTTTGCCTTTGTCCACTGCTGGAGCCGCCACCGCCGCCGCTGCTGGTTAAACTAATCTTCCACATTAGGAAAGAGTTATTGTTGTTACTGGATATTATCTGGTAGTGTGAAAGTGCATGTCTAGGAAGGTTCTGACAAGGAAAGACTTGGTATTTAAGCGTGTCTATTAGTAACCCACCTCTCTTTCCTGGGAACTTACCTGGTGTACTGGTTCACGCCGCATTTGTCGCTGCCGCCGAAGTTTCATTTTTAACCGGCAACATATAGTTTTGCTCGTCTTGGTTAGGCGACCATCATACCATTGAGATCATCACTATCAGAGTTGGTTGTCTATTGTCTTCTGCACCGATTAGTCTTGACAGACTTGTTTTGGTCTTTTTCATTTTGGATCTGTGCTTCATGAGTTGATTAGATTACTTTGGATTTTTTTTAGGGTTTGTTCTCCTGCCTTTCATGACTTCCTCCATTCCTTCTACTATTTCCAATTCTGTTATTAATTCTTCTGCATTGGCATCTCACCGTGATGACCAGACTCACCCTCGCAAACAAGGAAAATGGCGTCCTAAGTGTGAACATTGTGGCAAGCTAGGTCACAAGATTAACAAGTGTTATGCATTACATGGTCGTCCTCCTCGATCTGTTGTAGTTGTCCAAACTGATATTTTCTCACCTTTCTCTGTTGGGGATCCTCCTTCTTCTATTGCATCTAACATACCTACTATGTTTAACAAATTTCTCAAATGGTATGAGGATCAACAGTCTTCTAGTTCCATTACATTTGTCGCACACACAGGTACATATTTTGCTAGTCTGACCCAATCCTCTTCTCCTGGTCCTTGGATTTTTTATTCAGGAGCCACTGATCATATTACTGGTAACAAATCTTTGTTCTCCTCTATATCCTTTCCTAATCCTTTACCTTATGTTACATTGGTTGATGGCTCTAGAGTATTATCTCATGGTGTTGGAATTGTTAAACTTTTCCCTTCTTTAACCATTGATAATGTTCTTTATGTCCCTAGGTCTCTTTTTAACTTGTTGTCCATCAGTCATCTAACTTTTTCTCTTGATTGTGTTGTTTCTTTTACCAACAATTCTGTGTGTTTACAGGACCGGAGTTTGAAACAGGTGATTGACACAGGATGTGAGTCTCATGGTCTTTATCATCTCCGTCCCTCTACACATGTTGATGCAGTTATGGAGTCTCCATCTCTTCTTCATGCTCAGTTAGGTTATCCAAGTCTTGCCAAGTTACAGAAGTTTGTCCCTGTCTTGTCCAACTTGTCTAGTTTGGTGTGTGAGTCGTGTCAATTAGGCAAGCATAGTCGTACTTCTTTTCCTTGTAGTGTCACATGTGGTGCTTTGTCCCCTTTTGTTGTGATTCACTCTGACATTTGGGGACCTAGTCGCGTTAATTCTACTTTAGGTTTTCAATACTTTGTTACTTTCATTGATGATTATTCTAGATGCACTTGGTTATTTTTGATGAAAAATCGTTCTGAATTATTTCATATCTTTCAAACTTTTTTTAATGAAATTCAAACTCAGTTCGATATTTCTATTAAAGTTTTCGTAGTGATAATGACCGTGAATATCTTTCTCATTATTTTAAACAATTCATGGCTTCTCATGGTATTTTACATCAAACCTCTTGTGCTTATACACCTCAACAAAATGGTGTAGCTGAACATAAAAATAAACATCTTATTGAAACAACTCGTACTCCTTTAATTCATGGAGAGGTTCCTCAACATTTTTGGGGTGATGCTCTTCTTACTGCATGTTATCTCGTTAATCACATACCTTCTTCAGTTTTAGATAATAAAATATCTCATTCCATTTTATTCCCTCATGAACCACTTCATCCCTTACCTCTAAGAGTTTTCGGGTCTACATGTTTTGTTCATAATTTCAGTTCTGGTCTTGACAAACTTTCTCCTACATCACATAAATGTGTTTTCTTAGGGTTTACAAGATCACAAAAAGGATATAAATATTTTTCTCCTTCTCTTAACTGTTATTTTGTGTCTGCAGATGTCACCTTTGATGAGTTCTATCTTTATTTTAAAAGTCAATCTTCACCTTTGTCTCCATCCAATCCTATCAACACTTCTAGTATATTTAATGTTCTTATTGTTTGTGACCCTCTAATTGTGTCTTCTTCACCATTAGTTTCTGCTCCAGTGCCTCTTCAGGTTTATAGTTACTGAAACCAATCACAACCACCACCATGTGACTCCACTCAAGTGCCAACTACTTTGTCTCCTTCGGATCTGACACCTGAGTCTGACCTTCCCATTGCCCTCCGAAAAGGTATCCGTTCTACACATAATCCCTCTCCCCATTATATTGCTTTGAGTTATCATCAACTATCATTACCTTTTTATACATGTCTTTCCTCTATTTCTTCTGTGACCATTAACTGTCTGTGAAGCGTTAGCCCATCCTGGTTGGAGTCAGGCCATGTTAGATGAACTAAGTGAAGAACTTATTGGATTTGATGAAGACATATAGAGTTTATAAAGTTTATTTATGGGTGTGTAGGTAGATAGGTTATAGGTTTAGAATTTAATCTCTTGATAGTTTCAGTAGATCTTGTGATAAACGCCTATAAATGTTGCATTTCATAGAATTTATCTAACTGTATGAAAAACCAATCTTTAAGCCTTGAAAGAACAAACTGAGTTTTTTAATCTGTTAAAAAGAAGTTTCAATCTGTTAAAATCACTTAAAACAGGAAATGTATATATACAACCAAAATTTTAATTGATTGAATCGTAGAATCAACAGGTTAAAATGTTCTTGATGGTTTTCCATATTAAGGGGTTCGCAGTATTAATCTGTTGAATTGAGAAATCAATAGATTAAAATGTTCTAGTCATTTTTTATTTCAAAAGTATCTCAGAATTTTAATCTGTTGAAATCAAGTTCAATATGTTGAAACAAAGAGATGTCATTTTTCATTTTAAAGTATCTCAGAATTTCAATCTGTTGAAATAAATTTTAATCTGTTGAAACAGAGAGATATCATTTTTCATTTTAAGGTATCTCAGAATTTCAATCTGTTGAAATATGTTTTGATCTATTGAAACAGAGAGCTACCATTTTTCTTCTAATTATTTCAATCCATTGAAAGCTCAAATTAACCAATTGAATGAGTTTTAAATGAAATCAATCGATTGAAACATCATTTTAAATCGATTGAATCTATCAGTCCCTCTCTTTTACTCTATAAATACAGTTTTGATTTCTCTTTCAAACATACAATTTGGAAAATGATTGAAAGCAATCTTGGAGCTCTCATATTCGTGTCTTTATCTGAGCATTCATAAACATTTCATATCATAAGGCGTTTTTGATCAAGATTGTTGAAAGATCTTCAAGAGAGAAAGTTCTGAGTTAGAAAAATTGCTTATGGACTTCTATATTGTAAAAGTTGTAGTCCAGGTTTATTCTTTTCATATACTTGTACGAATTCTAATTGTGTATATTGGGTTTGAATCTGCACTGGTTACAGTAACTGGGTTTGGTTGCTGGGAGGTTTTTCCAAGAGTCTATCTTGTGGTGTTGTAAGGTAGTTCTTGGGGTAGATTGATATATATCTATTGGTTTGTATTTTCACTTGGTATTAGTGGAACTTGGCAGATTTGTCAAGAACTGGATGTAGCTCTTGGGAAGAGTGAACCAGTATAAACTCTTGTGTTGTATTTCTGCTTTTATCTCTTTTCATTTCTGGTTTATATTCTTGCTTTGTTTAAAACCAAATCTGCCTAATAAAAGATTGGATAAAGATTAATCATTTTTCCACAAGAAAGGGTGTTTTTCGAAAAAGATTTCTAAAGTTCAATTCACCCCCCCCCCTCTTGAACTCAACCATTAATTCTTACAATTGGTATCAGAGTTGGTTCTTGTAAGTTACTCAAGAATTCGGTCCAAGAAAGTTTAAATGGCTAAGTGCAAGATGAATTTTTCTGAAGGAGCCTCCATTAATAGGCCTCCTCTATTTGCTGGTGTGAATTACTCCTTCAGGAAGGTTAGAATGAAAATATTTATTGAATCTCTTGATAGGGGTATTTGGGATACAATTGTTAATGGTCCTTTCAAACCAACTCATACAGTGGATGGTAAAATTGTTGAAAAAGACTGGGCTGACTTAACTGATGCAGAAAATAGGAAAGTTCAATATGATTATACTGCTAAAAACATTATTACCTCTGTCTTAAATCTTGATGAGTTTTTCAGGGTTTCTCAATGTGCCTCTGCCAAAGAAATGTGGGAGATTCTAGAGGTCACTCATGAGGGTACCTCTGATGTGAAAAGGGCAAGGAAGCATGAATTAATTAGAGATTATGAATTGTTCAAAATGCAGCAAGGTGAAACCATTGCAGATGTGCAGAAAAGATTCACGCATATAGTCAACCATCTAATTGGATTAGGCAAGACGTTTGACATGGAAGAGCTAAACATCAAAATCCTAAAATGTTTGGACAGAACTTGGCAACCAAAGGTGATAGCTATATCAGAATCAAGAGACTTAACTGAGATGACTACTGCATCATTGTTTGGTAAGCTAAGGGAACACGAGTTGGAGATCAATCGGTTTAAAGAACAAGAAAATTCAGAGAAGAAAAGCAAAAACATTGTTATCAAGACGATTGAAGAAAGTAGTGACTCTGAAGAAGATGAATCTGAGAATTTGAATCTGTTGGTTATGAAGTTTGGGAAATTTCTTAAGAAGAAGAACAGAACTGGCCAGATTAAAAGGTACACTGATAAAAGAACTGATACTGTTCAAAATACTTATACTTGTTATTCTTGTGGTAAGCAGGGACACATAAGAAGTGAATGTCCAGAAAAATCCAAGAATCAAAACTAGAAAGATATAAAGTACAAAGGGAAAAAGGCCTACATAGCTTGGCAACACAATGGTTTATCCTCAAGTTCTATATTTGAAGGTGAAGAAGTGAATCTATGCTTAATGGCTGGCTGTGAATCCTCTTCATCCCATGTAAGTTCAACCCCCACAAAAAATGAAATGAATTACAGCACATTACTAACTGCTTTCAATGAAATGCATGATGAAGCTAGGAATTTATCCTATACAAATAATCGATTAAAAGGACTAAATAACTGGTTAGAGAATAGGGTTAAAGTTCTGGAAGAAGAATTATTAGAAAGCAAAACAGATATGAAACATCTTGAAATAATCTACAATAATTCATCTTCTGATAATGTTGTTGCTAACAACAATTGTGAAAAGTGTATCTCTCTGCAGAAAAAAGTTGAGTATTTGATTAAAACCTTATCTAAGTTTACTCAAGGTAAAGGAAATTTAGATACACTTCTTGGGTCTCAAAACTGTGTTTTTGATCATACTGGAATTGGTTACAAACCTAAATTTGGGGTTAAAACTAAAAGGTATTTGAACTTCTTTTCTTTCAGAAAATCAACAACATCTCCTTTCTCATCTTGTCATTATTGTATGAAAAAGGGCATACTGTAAAATTCTGTCATATTAGAAAACACTTTGTGCCACAGGGTAAAATGAGATGGGTTCCAAAATATGTTAAACAGAAAATTTGACCACTAAGGACCCAAAGTATTTAAGGGTACCAAATACTTGATGCTTGATTTTTCAGGAACAACAGCAAGAATCACTTTGGTACTTGGACAGCGGATGCTCAAGGCATATGACAGGTGATATTTCCAAATTCCAGAAACTGAGATTGAAGACTGGAGGTCATGTGACATATGGAGATAACAACAAGGGAAGAATCTTAGGTTCTGGAGATATAAGAGATGGTGAAATCGTGACCATTCACAATGTTCTTCTTGTTGAAGGTCTTAAGCACAATTTAATCAGTATAAGTCAATTATGTGATCTTGGTCACAAGGTTATCTTCAAACCAGAAATCTGCCTAATCTGTGAGCCAAAATCTGACACGGTAATGTTGGTTGGTAAGAGATTAAACAACATTTACATGCTAGATATCAAACATTCTATCTCATCTCAAAGTTGTATTCTTACTAAAGAAGAAGAATCTTGGTTATGGCATAGAAGGCTTGCACATATTCATCTTAATCATCTTGACAAACTGATTACTAAAGATTTAGTTTCTGGACTACCTAAGCTTCAAATTCTGAAAAACAAAATATGTGAAGTTTGTTTAAAAGGTAAACAAACTAGAAAATCCTTTTCAAACAAAAACATTGTCTCTACTTGTAGACCTTTGGAACTGCTTCACATGGATTTGGTTGGTCCTTCAAGAAATAAAAGCCTAGGTGGTAATCTTTATATCATGGTAATTGTTGATGATTTTTCCATATTTACTTGGACTATTTTTCTAAAAGCCAAATCAGATTCTTTCAAATCTTTTAAAAAGCTTGCCAAGGTTTTACATAATAAGAAAGGTTATTTCATTACTTCTATTCAAAGTGACAATGGTGGAGAATTTGTAAATGAAAAGTTTGAATTATTCTGTGAAAAGTATGGCATAAAACACAACTTTTCTGCTCCAAGAACTTCTCAACATAATGGTGTTGTGGAAAGAAAGAACAGATCCATTGTGGAACTTGCTAGAACAATGCTTTATGAAAATGCTTTACCTAAATACTTTTGGGTAGATGCTATAAACACTATTTGTCATGTTTTGAATAGAGTTTTGATTAGACCCATTCTTAAGAAAACCCCATATGAACTTTACAAAGGAAGAAAACCCAACATAAACTATTTTAGGGTTTTTGGATGTACATGTTTTGTTTTAAACAATGGGAAAGAAAATATTGACAAGTTTGATGAAAAATCTGATAAAGGGATCTTTCTTGGCTATTCTTCTAACAGTCATGCATATAGAGTCTATATTTTAAGACTAAAATCTATTGAAGAATTAGTACATGTTGTTTTTAATGAGTCTCCTCGAGTGTTGCCGAGTAAAACAACAGGTATTGTAGATGATGACGAATTAGCTGATAATTCTTATCAGTTAAAACATCCCAGAGGTACAGATCAGTATACTGTCGAAGAAGGTGATCAATCAATTGATCCTATAAAAGCTGATCCAATAGAAAGAATTGTTGAAGAACAGGAAGAAGATACCTTGGATGAGCTCCCTAAAGAATGGATTGTCCCAAGAGATCTTTCTCTATACAATGTTATTGGGCAAATCAATAAGGGAGTATCCACTAGAAATTCTCTTAATCAATTCTGCAATCATATGGCATTCATTTCACAAATTGAACATAAAACTGTTAAGGATGCATTAAATGATGAATATTGGGTTAGTGCCATGCATGATGAACTTAATCAGTTTGAAAGAAATAATGTGTGGGAATTAGTTCCTAAAACTAAAGATATCAATATAATTAGTACTAAGTGGGTATTCAAAAACAAATTAGATGAACACGACATTATTACTAGAAATAAAGCTAGGTTGGTAGCCAAAGGATATAATCAACAGGAAGGAATTGATTTTGATGAAACCTTTGCACTCGTAGCTAGACTTGAAGTTGTTAAACTGTTATTAGCTTATGCTTGTATTAGTGATTTCAGATTACTTCAGATGGATGTCAAGAGTGTCTTTCTAAATGGACTCATCAATGAAGAAGTATATGTTTCTCAGCCTCCTGGTTTTGAAAACCATAAACATCCTGACCATGTCTACAAGCTGAAAAAGGCTCTTTATGGATTAAAGCAGGCTCCTAGACAATGGTATGAGAGGCTAAGTAATTTCTTAATTGATCAAGGATACAAACGAGGTGAAGTTGACAAAACCTTATTCATTAAGAAATCTGGATTTGACATTATTCTGGTGTAGGTTTATGTTGATGATATCATTTTTGGTTCTACTAATAATGCCTTGTGTAATAAATTTGTTAAGGAAATGCAAAGTGAATTTGAGATGTCTATGATGGGAGAACTGAATTTCTTCCTTGGTCTCCAGGTTAAGCAATTAAGGAATGGTATTTTCCTAAATCAATCTAAATACTATAATGAGTTGTTGAAGAAATTTGATATGCATAATTGCAAAGAATCCTTCACACCCATGTCTACTAACTGCTGTCTAGATTTAGATGAAAAAGGGAAATTTGTTGATCAAACTAAATATAGAGGTTTGATTGGATCTCTTCTATATCTGACTGCTAGTAGGCCTGACATTCTGTTCAGTGTTTGCCTTTGTGCTAGATTTCAGGAAAATCCAAAGGAATCTCACCTCACTACTGCTAAAAGGATTCTTAAGTATCTCAAAGGAACCATTAATGTTGGACTATGGTATCCTGAAGGTGCCTCTCTTAAACTTGTTGGATTTTTTGATTCTGACTTTGCAGGATGTAGATTGGATAGGAAAAGTACCTCTGGTACATGCCATTTACTGGGAAGCAGTCTCATATCATGGCACAACAAAAAATAAGCATGTGTAGCTCTTTCAACTGCAGAAGCTGAATACATTGCAGTTGGGAGTTGTTGTGCTCAGAGTATCTACCTCAAACAACAATTGAAAGATTATGGGGTGTTTCTCAACACGGTACCTCTGGTTTGTGATAATACTAGTGCAATTAATCTAACTAAGAATCCTATTCAACACTCTAGAACTAAGCATATTGAAATTAGACATCACTTTATTAGAGAACATGTATCTAGGGGTGATTGTGAAATTTTATTCATTGATACTGAGAAACAATTAGCTGACTTGTTCACCAAACCACTACCTAGAGATAGACTTAATATGCTTAGAACTGAATTAGGAATTTTGGATCTATCTAGTATTGTATAATTGGTCCTTTATTATGGTTCTGTGCTTTTTAACAGGTTGATAATATGTTCAATCGATTAAGTTGTCTGAAAATTTTGAAATACTTGTCAACCTATGTGTTTTAATCGATTGAAATTGCAAAATAATCTGTTGATTTCCTGATTCTAAATCTCTATTCATGATTTATTGCCAGATTAATCGATTAAATAAGTTTTTAATCGATTTATTTCAATAACTCTGTAGCTCTGCATGTTTTTCTTTTTCGAATCAATCGATTAAATCTTCGATTCAATCGATTTATTTTACTTTTGATAATTTGCATCTATATCATTAATTGAAAATCAATTGATTTTATGGAAAATCAATTGGTTAATTTTTTTCTAGGGCTAGTAGTGTATGCGTTGCCTCTGATTATTTACTGCAGATTGAGTTAAGTGCCTTTACAACTACAAACAACTTCAACTACTCTCTTAAATGTAATGGTTATCCAATAAAAGCTACTGTGATTGGAAATCAGATGTAAAGAAATGCAGGTAATCGAGTGTTACAGTAACAAATCTCTCTCTCTCTCTGTCTTTACCATCTCTGACACACGGAGCAAAACTGAAGTAATTTACAAAAAGACAAAATTGACTATTCAAAGTGGATGAAGGGTCCGGTTTCTCTCATTCCTTTTAATATGCAATAGTTGATTCGAAAATCTTGTACTTCTGCTTGGAAAAATATTCTCTCTTCTCTATATTCGGTTCATCTCTCAAACAACATGTTCAAGCGCACCAAATTTGGAAGGAGGAAGTTCAGCAGAGGAGAATCCTCAGCAGCTGTTCAAGAAACATCAGAAGGAGGGCGCATTGAAACCTGGTTCAATGGGAATCAAGAAAAGATGGGATTATTCATTCACGAAATAAACAGAAAACAGATTAATATTCCCAAGGTTCTGAAATTCTCGTGGTTGGATGCTGAAGGGTTCAAAGGGGTTCGAAAGTTGCTGCAACACCAGAAACTTCAGAAGTTCCTTGAGCTCAATGGTAGAATCTATCCTGACCTTATCAAAGTTTTCTTTACTAATTTGTCATTTGAAGGTTCTACACTCAAAACTCAAGTTAAAGGAGTGGAAATTGAGATTACTCCCACTGTCTGGAAAAATGTTGCTGGACTCAAGGATGAAGGAGTAAAATTCACTAAAGGATATACCTCTGATGTAGAAGAATTCAACAAAGTCCAATACTTTCGTTCTTGTTTGAGAAATAAGCGTGACTCTGTGAGTTCCTTCAACACTGGAAAGCTTAACCTTGAAGAAAGAATACTTGCGTTCATGGTGGCCTGGGAGCTTACTCCCAGGGGGAGCAATCATGCAGTACTGAATGAAGGAGACTTGGTACTGATGTATTGTATCCACCACAGAATCAGAGTAAACTTGGTATTTGTCATCAAGGACCATATGATCAAAGCAAAAAGGCTAAGTGATTTTAGGTATCCCTATGCAATCTTAATTTCTAAATTTCTAACTCATTTTGGTGTTGACTTAGAAGGAGAATTGGCTGAAATCGTTCGCCCCACAAATGAGATTAACAACTCCATCCTTCATAAAATGGGATTCATTAAGATTGATGGTGATTGGATTTCAAAAGAAGAAGCTGGGAGAGAAGAAGAAGAAGAGGAAGACGTTGAGAATACTGGTGCACCAAGTGCTGTTGAAGCTAGACAAACAGACCCTATGGAAGATGATATGGTTCAGCAGTCTCCATTGGAAATGATTCCTTATGTGGCACAACCTGACCGTGGCACGCCTCTTTCACAATTCGAACGGAATATGCTGCATCAAATGACTGAAATGCAAACAAATCAAAGGAGGCACATGGAGATGACATATGCTCTGCAAGCTCGCCAGCATCGACTTTATGAAGACTCCATTGCTAGATTTCAGCACATTGATAATCAACTGGAGGATATCTTCAACAGAATTGGAGACCTCCAATTCAATCAGGGTCCCTGGGATGGTGATGAGTGAAATTTCTTATGCTTTCTTTCACTTGTGTTTTTTTGTTTGTCTTAATTTTGGGTACCTACATGGTACTTATGGCTTGTAATTGAACACTTTTTGATGAAGTCAAATAGGGGGAGAAGTATTCGCTTATACTGACACTACACACACATCACAAAATCATATGTCTCTGTTCTGTTATTGTTTATGCAGGTGCAATGGTTATTTGTCTCCATCAAATAGGGGGAGATTGAAGCACTTGTTGGATTTGATGAAGACATATAGAGTTTATAAAGTTTATTTTGTGGGTGTGTAGGTAGATAGGTTATAGGTTTAAAATTTAATCTCTTGATAGTTTCAGTAGATCTTGTGATAAGCGCCTATAAATGTTGCATTTCATAAAATTTATCTAACTGCATGAAAAACCAATCTTTAAGCCTTGAAAGAACAAACTGAGTTTTTTAATCTGTTAAAAAGAAGTTTCTGTTAGAAAAGTAGTTTTAGATCAAGAAGGGGGGGTGAATTGATCTTTGAAAGTTTTTCGCAAATAATAGATTATCTAATTCGAAAATTAAGTTTACAGATCTGTTCTTGAATCTCAAAGCAATCAATCAAAATAATGCAGCAACAGAATTTAAAGGAGAGAAAGGTTAAGAAAGATATCACCGGTATTTTATACTGGTTCACCCAATACCAGGGCTACGTCCAGTCTCCAGCCAAATTCCAGCTGGGTTCCACTAGATTAAATGTTTTACAGATTCAACAATCTTACACCTAATCTATCACAAGAACCAAATTCCAATTCCTGCACTCAACCTCTCACCAAGAACCAAATTCCAGTTCTTGATAACCTCTACAACCAAATTCCAGCTGCAGAGAAACCAGTGCCCAAATTCCAGGCACCAACACCTAACCTTTCACCAAGAACCAAATTCCAATTCTTGATAACCTCTACAACCAACTTCCAGCTGCAGAGAAACTAGTACCCAAATTCCAGGCACCACACAGTACCAAAGAATGAAAAAGAATTGAAAAATAAGAAACTAGAAAGCTCAAACCAGTTTATGCTATTCTGCAGTGAGTTTCGTCTTTAAAGAAAAGCAATATGCCTCAAGAAAGATTTTTAAAGAACTTCTCAAAAACTGCCGCGAATCTTTCTTGAAAAGAGTGCTAAAGTTGCTTGATTGATTGCTCAAGGATGTGTAAAAACTGATGTGTAAAAAGTTCCAAGCAACTATGTTTTTAAAGAAGATTTTCAAAACTGCTGCATTTATTAATCTGTTAAAAGTTTGTTTTAATCTGTTAAAAGTGCAGTTTTAATCCGTTAAAACTTCTTTTAATCCATTAATACGTTCTTGTTTCTTTAACAGATTTGTTTTAACTGATACGACAACGTTTATATCGACTAAAACACTTTACGAAAAATCTTCTAAGTTTATTTAATCGATTGTTTCACGATTCAATCAATTTAAATACTTGTAAAACTTTCTTGTAAAACTTTTCAAGTTATTTTAATCGATAAAAATAGGTTTTAATCGATTAAAACTCTGTACATAATTTTTCCAAGTTGTTTTAATCGGTTAAAACGTGTTTTAATCGATCGAAACAGTTCTGATCGGTCATAACTCAATTCTGATCGATCATAACTGATTCTGATCGGTCATAATTTCATTCTGATCGATCATCCTGAACCTTTAAGTGATTTTAATCGATTGAAACGTGTTTTAATCGATTGAAACAGTTCTGATCGCTCATAATTCAAATCTGATCGATCACATCTGATTCTAATCGGTCATATTTGTATTCTGATCGATCATAATGAGTTCTAAATGGATTTAATCGATTAAAATCAAGTTGTATCGATTAAAATACTGTAAAAACACTTCTTTGAACATTCTAAGTGATTTCAATCGGTTATTTCAAAACTGTATCAGTTAAAAACATGTTTAAGAAAGCTTTTGTCAAAATACTTTGTTTTTAATTGTTTAAAACGATTTTAGAGGCATTTTGCAAAATCTTTTAAGTGAAGAAACCTCATGCAGCAGAAAAGATAAAATGATTATACCTAAGCATAGCTGAAGACACACTAATTCTTCTACTCTTTTATTTTAGTGACTTTTGTCCACTGCAAAGTTGCTTTTGACTTCATCTTTGACTTCATCAAATCAATGAGATCTTTGCCAAAGTATTTCAATGAGATCTTCATCACTTTCAGTCTCCCCCTATTTGATGAAGACAAACACCACTTTTGAAAACAAAACTCTGCAAAAGAAGTCACTTGATAATACAGATTAGTGAGTAATCAAAAATGAATTATCTTCCTATTTCTCCCCCTAAATTGTTTCTCCCCCTAAATTAAGAGTTATTTCTCCCTTTAAATTGATCAAAAGTAAAAGCAACTATTTCTCCCCCTTTTGACTTCATCAAAAAATAGGGAACAGAAGAGAAATAATGCATAGGTATGTATTGAAAAGATTTTGAAAATAGAAAAAAAATGAAAAATACGATACTTTACTCATGTAAAGATCAATCAAAGTTGATTCAAACTTATCTTCATTAACACGTTTGTAATGAATACAATTAACTCGTGTAAAGATAAGGGAATCACGCTTTAGTAGCATGTTACAAGAACGGCCATTAACTAAAGCCTTTAATTTTTCTTTCCAGAATAAAAATCGATTAAAAACGAGGATAAAATCGATTAAAAAGTTCATGTTTAATGATTTTAATCGATTGAAATAATGGTTTAATCGATTAAAAATAGTGAAGGATTTTGAAATATAAGACATAAGTGCATTTAATCGATTATTTCGATATTTAATCGATTAAAACAATAAGGAAAAATGTTGTATAAATTCTTTTAATCGATTTAAAAGATTTTTTATTGAATAAAACACTCAGTTTTGAAAACTAAGAAAGATTTGATGCGAATTTATTATGCCTAATTTAGTGTAAGTTTTATAAAACCAATCATTTAGAAGAATGTTTAACAATAATATCAACTACATCGATTAAATTTTAACTAATAGATCCATCAAAATCAGAATAGAATCTTATTTAGCTAATTCAACTGATGTAAACTAGTTTTAGTTGATTAAATTCATTTTGTATTTAGCTAAAAATATCAGAGATATATGTAAAATTCTATCTAGGTTTTCCTAATTCGACTTAAAACCTATATTATATTAATCACAGCAAAAAAATTGTTTCTGGTTAATAATCAGTTAACATTACAGACCAGAATTTGAAATTAGCATCAAAAGAATGAAAGATAAGAAGGGATAAGAAAGGACCCTTTCTGTCCAAAAAAAAACTCAATCATCCCAGTTGCCATGGTTCCATAATAACATCTGAAACTCCTTTAGAATCACTAAAAGATCCTCTTGTTGGTTTGTTGTTAAGGATGTCAGATCATCAGTATAAAATTGATTCCTGTACTGCCAAACATACCCTATGCCAATTTTAGCTTACCATTCAAATCTTGGATTTCTGTCTCAGATCTGTCTCCTTACAGTATCACCTTGTGATCTTTGATGATTAAAACGAATTATCAAAGTTGCACAATTCCAATGAATTTCACCAAGAGTCTTGAACCAATGCATGCCCAAAATTATTCCAAAAGTATTGCTAGGTAATAAACTATGTTTTCAACAACTTGACCCATTTATCACTAATGAAATTATGTGTACTCCCAGAGTCCATAAGAAAAGGAATAGTCTACTTCTTGATAATTCCTTTGATTTGCAATGTATTACCACCCAGCATTCCATGTAAAGTACTCAAAGAAATGTGGACATCTGCAGCTTGAATCATGACTGTAACTTCCTTTTTAAATATGGAAGTTGAGGTGCTACCTTTCAAATTGGTAGTTGCTGAAACAAACACCTTAAGCTTCAAACTGATTGTAGAATGACTCTGCTACAAATTAACCGGAGTTGTCCTTGTTTATGTTTCCGAATTTGACTCTTGTTTGCAGCAATTTATTTTCGAAAACTTATAAAATTTCCTTTTGAAGTCTTGCAAGATGCATACCTTCTTGCAGAGACAGTGGTTTATGAATTCTCACAGATTTTTCCAGTTTAGTTTTCATACCTTCAAAAATTCTCCCAAATCTTCCTCTTGTTGCAATCTTGATAATTCAACAATATTTTCAAAAGCACGATTATCAAACCGATATGACATATCTTGTGATATTTGTTCCCAAGATTTATTCTTGAAACTGGGTTGATGCATGCAATGTCGCTGCCATGAAAAAGCCTTTCCATCCATGGATAACAGTAATAACTTTTCCAAATTATGCCACTAGTCTAGTTTCCAATTCAAAGATTTGTTCAGTCTTTGCTTTCCAATTAAAGAATTTTTGCCATTGAAAGGAAATTGGATGTTCCATAACAGACTACTCGAATTAGACATGTCTGAAACTCATTCGGCAATATTCATGCTATTTATGACTGTAATGGAAGAAACTAAATTCTCTAATGTATACTACAGTGAATCAATGATATGTATGCAGCAGAGATTTGAGAGGAGATTTTGAAAATATAAAAACAGAAGATTTTCATTTGGATGTTATCAAAACTAATTTTCAGAAACACATTAATCGATTAACCAACTGATTAACCTATTAATTTGATCTTTTAGGTTTGAACTGTTACAGTGAAGTAATCGATTATTTTATAAAGAAATCGATTAAAACGAAAAAGAATCGATTAAATTTGACATCTTAGTGTTTTTAGTTGATATAAATCCTTTTTAATCGATTAAAACAGCTAGACTCAAATCCTGAGAACATTTTAATCGATTAATTCGCATTTGAATCGATTAAAATTGTACGGACAGTTTTTCTGATATCCTCTGTAAGTTATTTTAATCGATTTATACTGTTTTATATCAATTAAAACAATCAGTTTATGAAAACAGAACCTGATTTGCTGCTTTGACCATCAAGGGACTCCCAGATTTTGTTCCTGCAAAACAAATTTAACATGTGTTCTGGTACCCTTTATAATTACTGGGTCCAATTAGGTTATTTGAAATGACTTTAACTTTGGAATCCATTTCATTCTACCTTTAGGAATAACATACTTTTTAATTCTACAGTATTTTACTGAATGACCTCTTTTCATGCAGTAAAAACATTTAATCACAGAGTATGATTTCCTATTTACATTTGTTTTTCTGACTTTCATCCTAGATTTAAATCCTATGCCAGATTTGTCAAAAATTAGTTTTTGTGACCCAAGTAAAACGTCAAGATTAGCTTGACCTTGTGTAAACCTTGAAACAGTTTGTGATAAAAAATCAATTTTCTTTTGTAATTCTGAACAATTATTACAGGGTTTATTACATGCACAATCAGAATTATCATGAATTAATTTTAAGAAATCACAATCAATTTCATCTTCAAGAATTCTCTTTTCAAGAGAGTCTACTTTATTTACAAGCCAATTATTCAATCCTTTTACCCTATCATTTTCTTTTTGTAGTTTCTTAGCCTCTTCATGCATTTCATTAAATGCTTCTTGTAATGAATTATAATTCACTAAATTTGAAGAAGAATTAGAACTTACACTGTTGGATTGAAGGTTCTGATTTGCCATTAGACACAGGTTGGCTTCTTCATTATCAGAATTGTCTGTTGATGAAGTGTCATTGTCATCCCATGCTACATAGGCTCTCTTTACATCTGCTGTCCCTTCATGAGTAACATCAAGAACATCCCACATCTTCTTGGCAGATTTGCATTGGGATACCCTGAAAAACTCATCCATGTTAAGTGCAGAAGTAATAATATTTTTAGCAATACAATCATCTTGGATTAATTTCTTTTCACATGCATTCAAGCTACACCAATCTTTGTTAAAAATATCGGTTTCTTGTTCAATAACTTTCAAGCTACATCTGTTTTCAGCCATGGATCGAAGAACTTGAATAACTTTCAAGCACCTCGCTCTGATGCCAATTGTTAGAAAAGTAGTTTTAGATCAAGAGGGGGGGTGAATTGATCTTCGAAAGTTTTTCGCAAATAACAGATTATCTAATTCGAAAATTAAGTTTACAGATCTGTTCTTGAATCTCAAAGCAATCAATCAAAATAATGCAGCAATAGAATTTAAAGGAGAGAAAGGTTAAGAAAGATATCACCGGTATTTTATACTGGTTCACCCAATACCAGGGCTACGTCCAGTCTCTAACCAAATTCCAGCTGGGTTCCACTAGATTAAATGTTTTACAGATTCAACAATCTTACACCTAATCTATTACAAGAACCAATTCCAATTCCTGCACTCAACCTCTCACCAAGAACCAAATTCCAGTTCTTGATAACCTCTACAACCAAATTCCAGTTGCAGAGAAACCAGTGCCCAAATTCCAGGCACCAACACCTAACCTTTCACCAAGAACCAAATTCCAGTTCTTGATAACCTCTACAACCAACTTCCAACTGCAGAGAAACTAGTACCCAAATTCCAGGCACCACACAGTACAAAAGAATGAAAAAGAATTGAAAAAGAAGAAACTAGAAAGCTCAAACCAGTTTATGCTATTCTACAGTGAGTTTCTTCTTTAAAGAAAAGCAATATGCCTCAAGAAAGATTTTTAAAGAACTTCTCAAAAACTGCCGCGAATCTTTCTTGAAAAGAGTGCTAAAGTTGCTTGATTGATTGCTCAAGGATGTGTAAAAAATGATGTGTAAAAAGTTCCAAGCAACTCTGTTTTTAAAGAAGATTTTCAAAACTGCTGCATTTATTAATCTGTTAAAAGTTTGTTTTAATATGTTAAAAGTGCAGTTTTAATCCGTTAAAACTTCTTTTAATCCATTAATACGTTCTTGTTTCTTTAACAGATTTGTTTTAACTGATACGACAATGTTTATATCAGCTAAAACACTTTACAGAAAATCTTCTAAGTTTATTTAATCGATTGTTTCGCGATTCAATCGATTTAAATACTGTAAAACTTTTCAAGTTATTTTAACTGATAAAAATAGGTTTTAATCGATTAAAACTCTGTACATAATTTTTCCAAGTTGTTTTAATCGGTTAAAACGTGTTTTAATCGGTTAAAACATGTTTTAATCGATTAAAACAGTTCTGATCGGTCATAACTCAATTCTGATCGATCATAACTGATTCTGATCAGTCATAATTTCATTCTGATCGATCATCCTGAACCTTTAAGTGATTTTAATCGATTGAAACGTGTTTTAATCGATTGAAACAATTCTGATCGCTCATAATTCAAATCTGATCGATCACATCTGATTCTGATCGGTCATATTTGTATGCTGATCGATCATAATGAGTTCTAAATGGATTTAATCGATTAAAATCAAGTTGTATCGATTAAAATACTGTAAAAACACTTCTTTGAACATTCTAAGTGATTTTAATCGGTTATTTCAAAACTGTATCAGTTAAAAACATGTTTAAGAAAGCTTTTGTCAAAATACTTTGTTTTTAATTGTTTAAAACGATTTTAGAGGCATTTTGCAAAATCTTTTAAGTGAAGAAACCTCATGCAGTAGAAAAGATAAAATGATTATACCTAAGCATAGCTGAAGACACACTAATTCTTCTACTCTTTTATCTTAGTGACTTTTGTCCACTGCAAAGTTGCTTTTGACTTCATCGTTGACTTCATCAAATCAATGAGATCTTTGCCAAAGTATTTCAATGAGATCTTCATCACTTTCAATTTTAATCTGTTAAAATCACTTAAAATAGGAAATGTATATATACAACCAAAATTTTAATTGATTGAATCGTAGAATCAACAGGTTAAAATGTTCTTGATGGTTTTCCATATTAAGGGGTTCGCAGTATTAATCTGTTGAATTGAGAAATCAATAGATTAAAATGTTCTAGTCATTTTTCATTTCAAAAATATCTCAGAATTTTAATCTGTTGAAATCAAGTTCAATCTATTGAAACAGAGAGATGTCATTTTTTATTTTAAAGTATCTCAGAATTTCAATATGTTGAAATAAATTTTAATATGTTGAAACAGAGAGATATCATTTTTCATTTTAAGGTATCTCAAAATTTCAATCTGTTGAAATATGTTTTAATCTGTTGAAACAGATAGCTACCATTTTTCTTCTAACTGTTTCAATCCATTGAAAGCTCGAATTAACCGATTGAATGAGTTTTAAATGAAATCAATCGATTGAATCTATCAGTCCCTCTCTTTTACTCTATAAATACAATTTTGATTTCTCTTTCAAACATACAATTTGGAAAACGATTGAAAGCAATCTTGGAGCTCTCATATTCGTGTCTTTATCTGAGCATTCATAAACATTTCATATCATAAGGCATTTTTGATCAAGATTGTTGAAAGATCTTCAAGAGAGAAAGTTTTGAGTTAGAAAAATTGCTTCTGGACTTCTATATTGTAAAAGCTGCAGTCCAGGTTTATTCTTTTCATATACTTGTATGAATTCTAATTGTGTAGATTGGGTTTGAATATGCACTACAGTAACTGGGTTTGGTTGCTGGGAGGTTTTTCCAAGAGTCTATCTTGTGGTGTTGTAAGGTAGTTGTTAGGGTAGATTGGTGTATATCTACTGGTTTGTATTTTCACTTGGTATTAGTGGAACTTGGCAGATTTGTCAAGAACTGGATGTAGCTCTTGGGAAGAGTGAACCAGTATAAACTCTTGTGTTGTATTTCTTCTTTTATCTCTTTTCATTTCTGGTTTATATTCTTGCTTTGTTTAAAACCAAATCTGCCTAATAAAAGGTTGGATAAATATTAATCATTCTTCCACAAGAAAGGGTGTTTTTCGAAAAAGATTTCTAAAGTTCAATTCACCCCCCCCCTCTTGAACTCAATCATTAATTCTTACACTAAGTGCTCTTCATAATAGTGGAACTTGGGAATTGGTCCTATTATCGTCTGTGAAATCTTTTGTTGGTTGCAGGTGGGTGTTTGCTATCAAAGTTGGACCTGATGGTACTATTGATTGCCTCAAAGCTCGTCTTGTGGCCAAAGGTTATACTTAAAATTTTGGGTTGAATTATGGAGATACCTTTTCCCCCGTGGCAAAGATGGCTTCTGTTCATTTATTTATCGCCATGACCCCTCTTTAACAATGACCTCTCTATCAACTGGATGTTAAAAATGCTTTCCTCAATGGTGATTTGCAAAAATAAATCTATATGGAGCAACCTCCTGGGTTTGTTGCTCAGGGGGAGTCTTCTGGGATAGTATGTCGTCTTCGCAAGGTTGTTCAACAATTTGGTATGACTCGGTGTGAATCAGATCATTCGGTCTTTTATCAACACTCGAGTGCTGGATGTGTTTACTTGATAATATATGTTGATGACATCATTCTTACAAGTAGTGACAACTATGACATCTCTTAGTTGAAACAACATCTCCGTCACCATTTTCAGACCAAAGATCTTGGCAAATTTAGATATTTCTTGGGTGTCGCCGCCGTCCCTTCCGACGTCCTGGTGACGTCTTGAAACGTTTATGTGAGCGGTCGCGAAAAGATGGTTTAGACTCGCGTATTTGTTTTAAAAGGTTTTCGAAAAGGGGTTCTTATGGAGTCGCCACCAATGTTTTGACCATAAACATTGGAAAAGGATAAAAGGTATTGATTTTAATGAAAAACCAAACTTGGCCATTATAACCAGAGTTGGGTAAGGGAGTTAGTTACGTGTGGGGAAGGTGTTAGCACCCCACAACGCCCCTTTCGGGTTCCCTATGACAGATCAATTCATTTTAAGAGAAGACTTCGAGAAATTACGCGATTACCCTATTTTATTGCATAATATTAAAATGGCTATCTACATGATAAAGCTAAATAAAGCAATAAAAGAGATATAAAAATGGCTATCTACATGATTTTATTCTACATGGCATAAACAGTAAATAAAGTTAAATAAAACAATAAATAAAGCAATAAAAGAGAAGAGAATTGAAAAGAACCTCCATAGCAAGCTTTGTATTGAGAATCTCGAAGCTGTGAGGATGCGTTTTGGCAACCCTCTCTCTACACGAGACTCTCCTCACCAATACAAGATCGACTCCACTAAAAATTTAAAGAAGAATCAAATGCCTGGAATATAATTCCTTAACCGATTGTTACCTATTTAAGGCAATCGGAAAGATCATTCGAGAAAGGGAGAGAAGTAGACAAGTGCTCCGAGTTTTTGAAAGTGTTTCGAGCTCTGCGGAGTGTCCGTGGTCTCAAAAAGTGGCAAATGAGCCTCCTATTTATAGTTTTCGCAGTTGGCGCACTTTGGGACGGCCGTGCGGGTTGGGACGGCCGTCCGGATCTGGGATGGCCGTCCCAAATGTCATTTTTACACAGGCGAGACCACCGGGGACTGGGACGGCCGTCCCACTTGAAATTGGCCTTGGGACGGCCGTCCCAACTTCGGGACGCGCGTCCCAACCGAATCCGGAGGGTTGGGACGGCGCGTCCCAACTTGGAGACGGCCGTCTCAACACTGTTCGGCCGGTTTTCGCGTTTCGGGACCACCTGTTGTGTTTGGGACCACCTGTTGTGTTTGGGACCACCTGTTGTGTTTGGGACCACTCGTTGTGTTTGGGACCACCTGTTGCATTTGGGACCACCTGTTGTGTTTGGGACCACCTGTTGTGTTTGGGACCACCTGTTGTGTTTGGGACCACCTTGTTGTGTTTGGGACCACTTGTTGTGTTTGGGACGGCCTGTTGATGCCGATAGGTGTCCGTTGAAGCTTTATCTTCGTGTAGGAAGTCTCCTTTGTTCGTTATCGTGTAGACGAGCAATCTACGTATTGGTTGCGGGAGGTTTCCTCGTTTTGGGAAGCCGGATGAACTCCATCTTCGGGTGAAGTTCCTCTAGCTTTTTCTTTTGAGAGGCCGGACAAAATTAGGGGTCTACAGTTGCCCCCCTTCACCTGCCTAACTAATTCGTTGGTTTTAATATGCCGACAAAATTAGTTGGTAGGGGAAGGAGTTAACCCTTTGCCGGTCATCCTTCGGATCGTCGCTCCTTGTTGATCCTCCGGATGATAAATATTTTGATAGGTACTAACCCCTATCCGGTTTGAGCCTCCTTTTGTTAAGACTTTGGTGAGTACTTACCCTCACCGGGTATAAGTCCGTATTTTTACTAGACTTTTGTGGGTACCTACCCCCACTAGGTATGAACCTTATTACGCAAGGTTTTGGTGAGTACTTACCCTCACCTGGTATGAGTTTACATTTTGCTTAAACTCTTATGGGTACTTACTTCGAGGTGCTCAATCACCAAACTATCCTTTAATAGAAGTAAGGTCTTTGTACCCATTTTTTTACAATGCTCCCGGTGAGTATTTTTACTCCACCTGATGCATTTTTGATAAGCCTCGTTCTACAAGGCCTAGGTGAGTACGCACCCCACCCGGTGTGAATGATAAGCCTCATTCTTTAAGGCTTAGGTGAGTACGCACCCCCACCTGGTGTGAATGATAAGCCTCATTCTGCAAGGCTTAGGTGAGTATGCACCCTCACCCGGTGTGAATGATAAGCCTCATTCTTCAAGGCTTAGGTGAGTATGCACCCTCACCCGGTGTGAATGATAAGCCTCATTCTTCAAGGCTTAGGTGAGTATGCACCCCCACCCGGTGTGAATGATAAACCTTTTTCACAAGGTTTAGGTGAGTACACACCCCCACCCGGTGTGAATGATAAGCCTTTTTCACAAGGCTTAGGTGAGTACACACCCCCACCCGGTGTGAATGATAAACCTTTTTCACAAGGCTTAGGTGAGTACATACCCCCACCCGGTGTGAATGATAAGCCTTTTTCACAAGGCTTAGGTGAGTACACACCCCCACCTGGTGTGAATGATAAACCTTTTTCACAAGGTTTAGGTGAGTACACACCCCCACCCGGTGTGAATGATAAACCTTTTTCACAAGGTTTAGGTGAGTACACACCCCCACCCGGTGTGAATGATAAACCTTTTTCACAAGGCTTAGGTGAGTACATACCCCCACCCGGTGTGAATGATAAACCTTTTTCACAAGGTTTAGGTGAGTACACACCCCCACCCGGTGTGAATGATAAACCTTTTTCACAAGGTTTAGGTGAGTACACACCCCCACCCGGTGTGAATGATAAGCCTTTTTCACAAGGCTTAGGTGAGTACACACCCCCACCCGGTGTGAATGATAAACCTTTTTCACAAGGTTTAGGTGAGTACACACCCCCACCCGGTGCGAATGATAAACCTTTTTCACAAGGTTTAGGTGAGTACACACCCCCACCCGGTGTGAATGATAAGCCTTTTTCGCAAGGCTTAGGTGAGTACACACCCCCACCTGGTGTGAATGATAAGCCTTTTTCGCAAGGCTTAGGTGAGTACGCACCCCCACCCGATGTGAATGATAAGCCTTTTTCGCAAGGCTTAGGTGAGTACACACCCCCACCCGGTGTGAATGATAAGCCTTTTTCGCAAGGCTTAGGTGAGTACGCACCCCCACCCGGTGTGAATGATAAGCCTTTTTCACAAGGCTTAGGTGAGTACACACCCCCACCCGGTGTGAATGATAAGCCTTTTTCACAAGGCTTAGGTGAGTACACACCCCCACCCGGTGTGAATGATAAACCTTTTTCACAAGGCTTAGGTGAGTACACACCCTCACCCGGTGTGAATGATAAGCCTTTTTCGCAAGACTTAGGTGAGTACACACCCCCACCCGGTGTGAATGATAAGCCTTTTTCACAAGGCTTAGGTGAGTACACACCCCCACCCGGTGTGAATGATAAACCTTTTTCACAAGGCTTAGGTGAGTACACACCCTCACCCGGTGTGAATGATAAGCCTTTTTCGCAAGGCTTATAGGATGAACTTTTTTGTAGTCAATCCTATGATCATCTGTTTTTTTGGAGATGAGTTGACGGCTTACTGTTTTTGGTCATGCGTCTCTGGGGAGTAATTGATTTTTCTTTTTGACTTTTCTGTTTTAGTCATCTGGTTTCACCAGGGATCTCTGTATTTTGGCTTTTCTTGTTTAGCCATGGGGATTCCATTGTTTTGGCTTTTTCTTTTTAGCCATCCGGCTTTGCCGGGGATTCTTTATTGGTTGCCTCTTGTTTAGGCATGAATCCTTTGGGGATTTTGATTTCTATTAGTTGCGCCTCTTGATTAGGCGGAAATCCACTTGGTGAGATTTTTGTTTGGTTGCGCCTCTTGATCAGGCGGAAATCCTCTGGGGATTTGAGCTTTTTGTTGATTGTGCCTTTTGTTTAGGCAAGAACCCACTTGGGGATGTGATTTCTATTTGGTTGTGCCTCTTGATTTAGGCATATGCTTCAATAGTGGTGAAGACTTAGGTTTTGGATTGCCTCTTGTATAGGTTGATTTCCCGTTTCTTGGGGATATTGGCTTTCTGCTTGCCTGTTGGAAGTGAAGACTTTGCTTTTCACTGGGGATATTTGTATTTGGGAATTTATACGCGATTCCCTGAGGATATAAACTTGTAGTTTTGCCTTCGTTTGGTAGGCTCGCTGGGGATTTTGAGTTCTCTTATTGATTATGCCTCTTGATTAGGCGAAGATCCACTTGGGGATTGATTTCATTCCGGAGATCTATTTTGAATTGCCCCCCGAGGGAGAAATGGAGTTTTCGACTCTTTATGGTTTGTTGTTTGTTTGAGCTGGCTTTGCTTATGCTCTTATTTTGCTGGGGAATGGGTTTCTACCCTTTTCTTGCAATTTCTCTTTTTTTGCGATTTAGTTTTTGCATATGTGTTCCTTTTATGCACATTGGCTTGATCTTTGGATGAGAAAGATATCTTTTTCTTCCTCTTTTCCTTTTGGAGATCCCTGGGGAATTTTTCTTTGCTTCTTGGGGATCAAATCCTTGGTTTGATTTTTTATGATGGAGTCTTGGCTCCGACTTTTGTGAAGCTCTTTTATTGAGCGGGATGAAGAGATTTTCTTCTTTTCTCTTTTTTGGGATTCACCAAGGAGTCTGTTTCCTGTGGATCCAAATTTGATGACGGAGTCCTGGCCCCTGGCTTTGTGAAGCTTCTTATTTGAGCTGGAAGATGGAAAAAGTTTTGTTTTCCTTTTTGAAGATTCACCAAGGAGTTTATCAGCTTCCTAGGGATCTAATTTTGATGATGGAGTCCTGGCTCCTAGCTTTGTGAAGCTCTTATTTGAGCTGGAATATGGAAATTTTCTTGTTTTCCTCTTTTTGTAGACTTTTCTTGATGTGCTTTACTTGGAGATTTTTTATTTGGCCTTTTTCGTTGTGGCCTCTCTTTGGGGAATGAAAGTTTTTCTTTTATTTCTTTTTGTTGCCCCCTGGTGTAGCCCTTATTCTCCCTTGGGGAATGAAGCGGAGACTCTTGTACGAGTGTGCTTGATGACTCATGTGGCGATGAAGTTGAGTCGTGAAGTAGTCTTTTTGTTTTGCCTTTGGAGTAGGCAAGGATCCTCTTGGGGATGGTCAAGCCTTTCCATTTGTTTTTTTTTTTATTTTGATGGTGTCCTTCTTTCTTGGATGGAAGGATGTTGATTGAGGCTTTAAATGATTTATGTTTGATGACTCAAGTGGTGATGCTGAGTCATGAAATAATTTTTGTGTTGCCTTTGGAGTAGGCAAGGATCCGCTTGGGGATTATCGAGCCTTTCCGTTGGCTTTTCTATGTTGATGTACCTTCTTTTATTGGGATAGAAGGTTAGAGCTAGTTTCTTTGAAGCTCTTCATCTTGCTGAAATGATTTTTTTTTATTTCGCCTTTCGCGATTTTGATTTTTATTTAGAGGCTGGATTTTGGCGCCTTTTATTTTCACTCACAAGCATGGAGACTATCCTTCTTATATGCATGTTTATTATTCTTGTTTGAAGAAAATTATTTTTTCTTGATTTTGACAAAGTCGTATTATGCAACTACTTTGTGTGTGGATGTCCTAAATGCAATCTAATGTTTATTTATTTTTGATGCATTTAGAAAGTAACTGGCCTTCTCCCGTTGGCTTCTTATGAATATGCCGATGGGCTCCTCCTTTATGACCATGATGATGGGCTCCTCTTTTTATCCATCTCCTGGTTCTAGCCCTATCTTTTGCCTAGACCGCCCTTTACGGGTTTTCGATCTAGCGGGCTGCCTTAATTTTTTTTTGCCTAGAATATCTTAGGGGGCTTTTGCCTTATCTTTTGCCTAGATCGTTCTTTTGGGGTTTCCGATCTAGCAGGCTACCCTAGTTTTTACCTAAGAATATCCTAGCAGGCATTTATTCTTTCATTATTTTTATGCTTCCTCTTTTTAGATGCATGCTTGATTTTTGATTAAAAGTCTTTGCGCATATTTATGATTTATCAATAAAGAGGCATTTCCATAATATTTGGTCAAGAGAAAGGAAATGAAAGGGAATTTTATTGATAAATGAGCAAAAGTTTATTTCTTTTACAGAAGGATTTCAAAAGGTATTTAGAAGAATGGGTGGTCAGGGTTGGCTGTACTGTTTAGGCTTATACAGTCATGTCCATGATATCTACCCCCTGGTTCTCCTAGTTGCTTCAGTTGAGATGCCTGAGCTCAGAGTGAAGACCATGCAGACTGTTTGCTTCTGGAAGAATGTTACTTTAGCCGCCTTTTCGGTTTTCGACTAAAGTAACCATTGCTCTTAGTTTCTTCTTTTTTTTTTATTATTTATTTACTTTTTTTTACCTCTTCTTTTTGCCTAGGACGTATCCTAGCGAGGAATATGGACCCTATCTTTTGCCCAGGAACGTCCTTTGTGGATTTTCATTCCTGACGGGTCTTGAGCAATGTCTTCAAGCATAATACTTCTTCACCGCGTCTAAATTGATTGGGTGTTGAAGTTCCTCTCCATCCATATTGGTGAGGATAAGTGCCCCTCCTGAGAAAGCTCTTTTGACCACAAAGGGTCCTTCGTAATTTGCTGCCCATTTTCCAATTTTATTGTTTTGGGCCGGAAGCAACTTATTTACCATTAAATCCTTCTTTTGGTAAATATGAGGGTTGACCTTTTTTGTAAGCCTTTTTATTTTCCTTTGATAGGCTTGTCCGTGACATATAACATTCAGCCGCTTTTCATCGATAAGGTTTAATTGATCGTATCGACTTTGAACCCATTCAGCTTCTGTTAATTTTTCTTCCATTATCATGTGCTTTTGTCAACATGATTAGCTGTACCGATTTGCCGTCTCGGATCTTTGCTGTAACCGAAGAGTAATTCTTTTGAATGTAGAGCAACTGTCATGTCAATGCCCCTCTTCCTTTCCTTAGGGATTTCATGAAAGAATTAATGGTTGAGTTCAAGAGGGGGGGTGAATTGAACTTAAAAACTTTTTCGCAAAACTTTACTTTCTTTTGGAAGAATGAGTTATCTTTATTCAATTCTTGAAAAGATGATTTGATTTAAAACACAGCAAGATTATATTCAGAATTTAAAAGAGATGATAGAAAGAAATCAACACACAAATTTATACTGGTTCACTCTAATCCAGAGCTACGTCCAGTTCTTGACAAAACCTGTCAAGTTTCCACTAATACCAAGTGACAATTACAACCCGTAGATCCTCACCAATCTACACCAAGAACTATCTTTTCAACCTATAAGATAGAATCTTGAAAAACACCCAGTAACCAAATCCAGTTACTGTACCAAGTGCAGATTACAATCCAACCTACACAATTCACACGATACAAAAGAATAAGGAAAGAAGAAACCTGGACTTTGAATTCTAATTGCCCGAGCACCAATTCTAAAGCACTCTCTCATTGTGAATGACCACAATGTTGATCAAAGCACCTTATGATATGACAAAATCTTGAATGCAGAGAGAAAAACGTAGATGAACGATTCACGATTGATTTCTCAAGTTTTCTCAAGTAGTGTGTTGTATTGTATTGTATTGTATCAAAAGTTAGATCAAATCTGTATATATAGAGTAAATCATAGAATCGAATTGATTCAAGCTGTCAAAAATTGTTTCGGAGAGTCAAAAGATCGATTAGATTGAAGTAAAGCAGTTTAGAAGAGACTCGATCGATTAGAAGCTGAAGTATGATCGATCGAGACCAAGTTATGATCGATTAGAACTGAAGTATGATCGATCAGATCGAAGTTATGATCGATTAGAAGCTGAAGTATGATCGATCAGACCAGAGTTATGATCGATTAAAATGAAACTATGATCGATCAGAATATTATTTCAATCGATTAAAATATCGATTCAATCGATTGATTTCATTTAAAGTTCCATTTAATCGATTAAGACATCGATTCAATCGATTGATTTCATTTAAAGTTCCATTTAATCGATTGATTCGAGTTTTAATGGATTAAAACAACTTAATGAAAAATGATAGCACTTCTGTTTCAATCGATTGAAAATCATTTTAACAGATTAAATTCCTGCAAATACTTAGTTAAAAAAATAGTCTTTCTGTTTCAACAGATTGAAAAATATTTCAACAGATTGATTTTCTAAAAACTCTTAGACTTAAAAAATATCTTTATTTTAACAGATTGAAAAACGTTTCAACTGATTGTTTTTCAGAAAACTCTTAGATTGAAAAATATCTTTCTTTTTCAACAGATTGATTTTCTAAAAACTCTTAGACTTAAAAAATATCTTTATTTTAACAGATTGAAAAACGTTTCAACTGATTGTTTTTCAGAAAACTCTTAGATTGAAAAATATCTTTCTTTTTCAACAGATTAAAAAGTATTTCAATTGATTGTTTTTCAGAAACCTTCATATTGAGAAATTTACTAAGTTATTTTAACTTGTTGATTCTGCGAATCAATCAATTGAAAATACGATTATATAGAACCACTTATTCGTTAAGTGATTTTAACAGATTGAAAATCTTTTTCAACAGATTGAAAAACTTAGTTTGTTCTTTTAATGCGAGAAAATGATTTTCAATGCTATGCGAGAAGATTAAGGCGCTTCATCATAACATATAATGGCCTATCAAGGGATTAAGTGCTCAAGCTAAAAACCTAATCATCTACACACCCACAACCTAAACTAAATTTATGTCTTCATCAAATTATATCTAAGTCTTCATCAAATCCACCAAGTGCTTCAATCTCCCCCTATTTGATGGAGACAAATAACCACTTGCACTGCATAAAATCGGACCGAGAGACATGCATACCGAGAGACATATATTTTGTGATGTGGTGTGTGTGTAGTGGCGATTTTAATCAAAATAATTCTCCCCTATTTGATTGCATCAAATAGATTGTCATGGATACTGATCCAATGGGGCCACTTGAGAACCCCCAAATAAAAAGCGAGAATATAAAACCAACTAAGAAAAGAAAAAAAAAACAGAATTATCAGCGAGACATTGATCGGTAAACTTCAATCATCTCCGGGACCTGGGTTGAATTGTATTTCCACAATTCTGTTGTAAATGTCTTCAAGTTGATTATCGATGTCTTGGAACCTTGCAATAAAATTCTCATCCAAATAGTGCTTGTCGAGCCCTTATAGGTTGTAGTCATATTCATATGCCTCCTTTGATCGGCTTGAAGTTGATTCATTTCTTTGCGACATTGTTCTTTCAAGCTGTGACGAGAGGTGTGCCACGGTCGGGGGTGGATTATATGGAATCATCTCTAGCGGGATCACTTCTTCCATAGGATCGAGATGGATGAGCTCCAGAAGTGCCAGGAATATCGGTGTTGATATTTTCTTCCTCTTGTTCATCTTCATCACTTTCTTCATCTCTTCCGGCATCCTCCTTGGAGACCCACTCACCATCAACTTTCATAAATCCCATTTTGTGAAGCATAGAGTTATTTATTTCGTTTGTTGAGCGAGCTTGTCTCAACAAGTTCTCCTTCAAGATCAACACCAAAATATGTTAAAAATTTGGAAATCGGTATAGCATAGGGGTACTCGAAATCAGCGAGTCTTTTTGCCTTGATCATGTGGTCTTTGATGACAAAAACCCGAGTTCACCGAATCCTGTGGTGAATGCAATACATTAGTACTAAATCTCCCTCATTTAGCACGCATGATTGCTCCCCCTCGGAGTGAGCTGCCAAGACACAATGCGGGCAAGCAACCTTTCTTCCAATTTTAGTTTCCCGGTATTGAGCGAGCTGACGAGTCATGCCTATTCTTCATGCATGGCCAGAAAATATTGAACCTTATTAAATTCCTCCACATCGAAGTACACCCTTTGGTGACTTTCACTCCTAAATCCTTTAAACCGGCAACCTCATTCCGGATGTTAGGAGTAATCTCAATGTCCACACCTTTAACTTGGGTTTTCAAGGTGGAACCTTCAAAGGACAAATTTGTGAAGAAAACTTTGATTAAGTCGGGATAAATCCTACGAGTCCAACTCCGAAACTTCGAAGCTTTTGATGTTGCGGCGGCTTTACGATGCCTCTAAATCCTTCGACATCAAACCAGGAAAACTTTAACTGACTTTGGTATGTTGACTTGTTTTACGCTCAACTCATGAATAAACAGATTCATTTGCTCTTGGTCCCAGTTGAACCAAGTCTCAATCCTTCCTTCAACATTTTGTTCTGTCAGAGCAGAAGGCGACTCGCCACTGCTTGATTTCTTTCTTCCGGACTTCGATCGTTTGAACATGCTTGATGAGCAAAACGAGAGGAGCAGAAAGAAAGAGTTCAAGTTAAGGAAATAGGAATACGAAATCGTTTGACTTCGGGATTTTGTCTTTAGTCTTTTTGTGATCTTGCACGGTGATGATAAAGGTGGAGAGAGAAGAGTTTGATACGAAACACTTAATTACCTTCGCAGTATGTATCCAATCGAGTCGATCAGTATTAAAGGAAGTGGTTGAGATTTTATCTTATTGTAAATGAGTTCAACCTAATCTGCAGAAATTACTTGTGTGCGAGCCAATTCATTTAATTTCAATTAATCAATTGATTTTTCACTGTAACCAATTGATTTCGCACTTCGAGAAATTCATAAGTGAAATAAACCAATTGAATCAATGAATAAATCGATTGTTTTTGCAAAGGAAAATTAAGCAAAGTACCATTAGTGAATTCAATCGATTGAATCGAAGATTTAATCGATTGATTTATAGAAGAAAATTTGCGAGCTACGAGGGTTAGTGAAATAAATCGATTAAAAGCGTATCTAATCGATTGAACTAATAACATATCAATACCGAGAGTAAGAAACAGGAAATCAACAGATTATTTCGCAGTTTCAATCGATTAAAACAAATAATATCAAGTTATTCATGCAATTATTAATCGATTGAACTTGTTATCGGCTTGTTAAAAGACATACAATTACTATAAAGAATCAGTTATACAATACTAGATATATCTAGAATTCCTAATTCAGTCCTAAGCATATTAAGTCTATCTCTAGGAAGTGGTTTAGTGAATAAATCAGCTAAGCTGTTTTTCAGATTCAACAAATAATATCTCACAGTCACCCCTAGATACGTGTTCTCTAATAAAGTGATGTCTAATTTCAATATGCTTAGTTCTAGAGTGTTGAATAGGATTCTTAGTTAAGTTTATCGCACTAGTATTGTCACAAACCGGAGGTACCTTGTTTAGAGTCACTCCATAATGCTGTTAGTTGTTGCTTGAGATAAATGCTTTGAGCACAATGACTCCAGTACCAATATATTCGACTCTGCAGTTGATGAGCAACACACGCTTACTTTTTCTTTGTGCCACGATATAAGAGCTGCTCCCTAGTAGATGACAAGTACCAGAGGTACTTTTTACGTCCAATCTACATCCTGCAAAGTCGAAATCGAGAAAATCCAACAAGCTTAAGGGACGCACCTTCAGGATACCATAGTCCAACATTGATTGTTCCCTTAAGGTACTTGAGAATCCTTTTAGCGTGATAAGATGTGATTCCTTTGGATTTGCACGAAATCTTGCACACGAGACATACACTAAACATAATGTCGAGCCTACTAGCGAGTTAGATAAAGCGAGAGAACCAATCAAACCTCTATATTTAGTTTGATCAACAGATTTCCCTTTTTCATCTAAATCTAAACGACAGTTAGTAGACATTGGTGTAGAGGATTCCTTGCAATTGTGCATATCAAATTTCTTTAACGAGTTCATTGCGGTATTTAGATTGACTAAGAAAAATGCCATTTGTTAATTGTTTAACCTTGTAGACCAAGGAAGAAATTCAATTCTCCCATCATAGACATTTCAAATTCACTTTGCATTTCTTTTACAAACTTATTACACATGGCATTATTGGTGGAACCGAAAATAATATCATCCACATACACACGCACGGAATAATGTCGGTTCAGATTTCTTAATGAGCAGAGTTTTATCAACCTCACCTCGCTTGTACCCTTGATCAATTAGAAAATTACTTAACCTCTCATACCATTGTCTAGGTGCTTGCTTCAAGCCATAAAGAGCCTTTTTCAATTTGTAGACATGGTCGGGATGCTTGTGATCTTCAAACCCAGGAGGTTGAGAAACATACACTTCTTCATTGATAAGTCCATTAAGAAAGGCACTCTTTACATCCATCTGTAGTAATCTGAAACCACTCAAACAGGCATAAGCTAATAATAATCTAACGGCTTCAAGCCTAGCTACGAGTGCAAATGTTTCATCAAAATCAATGCCCTCTTGTTGGTTATACCCTTTGGCTACCAACCTAGCTTTATTCCTAGTGATAATGCCGTGTTCATCTAGCTTGTTTTTGAATACCCACTTAGTACCAATTATATTGATATCTTTGATTTTAGGAACTAATTCCCACACTTTATTTCTTTCAAATTGATTAAGCTCATCATGCATGGCACTAACCCGAGTATTCATCATTTAATGCTTCTTTAACTGTCTTAGGCTCTATTTGTGAAATGAATGCCATATGATTACGAGAATTGATTAAGAGAATGTCTAGTAGATACTCCCTTATTAATTTGCCCGATGACATTGTCTAGAGAGAGATTTCTTGGGACAATCCACTCTTTAGGAAGCTCTTCCAGAACACCTTCTTCTTGTTCTACGGTAATTGTAGATGGATCGGCTTTTGCGGGGTCCACGAGATGGATCACCCTCTTCAACGGTATCTTCGATCCGTGCTCTTCGGGACATTTCAAGCGATAAGAATTATCAGTTAAATCTTCTTCATCGGCAGTACTCGTTGATCTATTACGCACAACTCGAGGAGACTCATTAAACACAACATGTACAGATTCTTCAACTGATTTCAATCTCAAATTATAAACTCTATATGCATGGCGAATTTCATTTGGATGTTTTGAAAATGATTTTCGATAACAAGCTGATTAAACAAATTATTTTACTAATTTGGTCTTTAATATTCGTTTTGAAAATGCAATAGTAAAATGATCGATTAATACTTGAAAGAATCGATTGTTTACGTATTGGAAGAGATCTAGAAGATGATACGAGAATTTAAATCGATTAAAGCGAAAATGAGTCGATTAAATTTGATACCTTAGTGATTTTAGTTGATATAAATTCATTCTAATCGATTAAAACAGCTAAAACTCAAATCATGAGAACATTTTAATCGATTGATTCGCATTTCAATCGATTAAAGCTGTACGGACAGATTTACTAAAATCTTACGTAAGTTATTTTAATCGATTAATACTTGGTTTATATCAATTAAAACAATCAGTTTAGACAAACGGAACCTGATTCGTAGCTCCGAACTTCAAGGGATTCCCGGACTTTGTTCTCGCAAAACAAGTTAAGAATTTTTACGGTACCCTTACGTATTTTGGGTCCTTAGGAGTCAAATTTTACGTTTAACATGTTTTGGAACCCATTTCTTCCTACCTTGCGGCACAAAATATTTCCTAGCATGACGGAATTTTATAGTATGTCCTTTCTTCATGCGGTAATGACAAGATGAGAAAGGGGATGCTTGTTGTTTTTACGTATGAAAAGAAGTTCAAATATTTTTTAGTTTTTACCCCATTCTTAGGTTTGTACCCGATTCCGAACGTTCAAACACACGGTTTTGAGATCCAAGCGAGTGCATCTAAATTCTCTTTACCTTGAGTAAATTTTGTTAAGGTTTTAGTTAAGTAATCAACCTTATTTTGTAAAACAGTACACTTTTCACAATTCTTATTAACAGACAACATTATCTGCGAGATGAATAGATAATATCTAGATGTTCTAAATCTGTTTTGCTTTCTAGCAGTTCTTTTTCCGAGTTTTAACTCTATTTTCTAACCAGTTATTTAGCCCTTTCAACCGATTATTTGTATGAGATAAATTTACGGCTTCACTATGCATTTCATTGAAAGCATTCGGTAATGTCTCTGTAATTCATTTCATTTTACGTAGGAGTTGAACTTACATGTGATGAAGAGGATTCACGACCGACCATCAAACACAAGTTCACCTCTTCACCTTCGGATTCGAAGCTGGAAGAAGATTCATTGTCTTGCCAAGCTATGTAGGCCTTTTTCCCTTTGTATCTTGAATCTTTCTTGTTACGATTCTTGGTCTTTTACGGACGGTCGCTCCTTATGTGACCACTGTTTACCACAAGAATAACAAGTAATATTATTTTGAACAGATTCGGTCTTTCTATCATTGTACCTTTTTACTTGGCCGAGTCTTGTTCTTTCTTCTCGAGAAATTTCCCGAATTTCTTAACCAATAAAGTCGAGTTCTCGGACTCATCTTCTTTAGAATCATTGTTTTCTTCAATCGTCTTGAGAACAATATTTCTACTTTTCTTTTACTGCATTCTCTTGTTCTTTGAGCCGATTGATTTCCAACTCATGTTCCCTTAACTTACCAAAGAGTGAGGCGGTAGTCATTTCGATCAAATCTCTTGATTCGGATATTCTTGTCACCTTTGGTTGCCAAGTTCTGTCCAAACACTTCGAGTATTTTGATATTCAACTCCTCCTTGTCAAAGGTCTTCCCTAGCCCGATCAAATGATTAACTATGTGCGTGAATCTTTTACGCACATACGCAATTGTCTCCCCTTGCTGCATTTTAAACAACTCATAGTCCACTGATTAACTCATGCTTTCTTGCCCTTTTCACATCGAGATGTTCCTTCATGTGTGACCTCTAGAATTTCCCACATCTCTTTGGCGGAAGCACCTTGAGACACCACTGAAAAACTCATCAAGATTTAAGGCGAGAGGTAATAATATTCTTTGCGAGTATAATCATATTGCACTCTCCTATTTTACGCATCAGTCAACTCACTCCAACTTTTCTCAACAGTTTTACCATCTACTATATGAGTTGGTTTAAAAGGACCATTAACAATTGTTTCCCAAATGCCTCTATCAAGGGATTCAATAAAGATTTTCATTCTAACCTTCCGGAAAGAATAATTCACACCGGCAAAAAGTGGAGGCACTGTTTATGGAGGCTCCTTACGAAAAATTCATCTTTCCCTCGACCATTGGACCGATTACTTGAGTAACTTACAAGAACCAGCTCGATGCCAATTGAAAGAATTAATGGTTGAGTTCAAGAGGGGGTGAATTGAACTTAAAAACTTTTTCGCAAAACTTTACTTTCTTTTGGAAGAATGAGTTATCTTTATTCAATTCTTGAAAAGATGATTTGATTTAAAACACGGCAAGATTATATTCAGAATTTAAAAGAGATGATAGAAAGAAATCAACACACAAATTTATACTTGGTTCACTCTAATCAGAGCTACGTCCAGTTCTTGACAAAACCTGTCAAGTTTCCACTAATACCAAGTGACAATTACAACCCGTAGATCCTCACCAATCTACACCAAGAACTATCTTTTCAACCTATAAGATAGAATCTTGAAAAACACCCGATAACCAAATCCGATTCTTGTACCAAGTGCAGATTACAATCCAACCTGCACAATTCACACGATACAAAAGAATAAGGAAAGAAGAAACCTGGACTTTGAATTCTAATTGCCCGAGCACCAATTCTAAAGCACTCTCTCGTTGTGAATGACCACAATGTTGATCAAAGCACCTTATGATATGACAAAATCTTGAATGCGAGAGAAAAACGTAGATGAACGATTCACAGATTGATTTCTCAAGTTTTCTCAAGTAGTGTGTTGTATTGTATTGTATTGTATCAAAAGTTAGATCAAATCTGTATATATAGAGTAAATCATAGAATCAGACTGATTCAAGCTGTCAAAAATTGTTTCGAGAGTCAAAAGATCGATTAGATTGAAGTAAAACAGTTTAGAAGAGACTCGATCGATTAGAAGCTGAAGTATGATCGATCAGACCAAGTTATGATCGATTAGAACTGAAGTATGATCGATCAGACCAGAGTTATGATCGATTAGAACTGAAGTATGATCGATCAGACCAGAGTTATGATCGATTAAAATGAAACTATGATCGATCAGAATATTATTTCAATCGATTAAAATATCGATTCAATCGATTGATTTCATTTAAAGTTCCATTTAATCGATTAAGACATCGATTCAATCGATTGATTTCATTTAAAGTTCCATTTAATCGATTGATTCGAGTTTTAATGGATTAAAACAACTTAATGAAAAATGATAGCACTCTGTTTCAATCGATTGAAAATCATTTTAACAGATTAAATTCCTGCAAATACTTAGTTAAAAAAATAGTCTTTCTGTTTCAACAGATTGAAAAATATTTCAACAGATTGATTTTCTAAAAACTCTTAGACTTCAAAAATATCTTTATTTTAACAGATTGAAAAACGTTTCAAGCTGATTGTTTTTCCGAAAACTCTTAGATTGAAAAATATCTTTCTTTTTCAACAGATTGATTTTCTAAAAACTCTTAGACTTAAAAAATATCTTTATTTTAACAGATTGAAAAACGTTTCAAGCTGATTGTTTTTCCGAAAACTCTTAGATTGAAAAATATCTTTCTTTTTCAACAGATTAAAAAGTATTTCAATTGATTGTTTTTCCGAAACCTTCATATTGAGAAATTTACTAAGTTATTTTAACTTGTTGATTCTGCGAATCAATCAATTGAAAATACGATTATATAGAACCACTTATTCGTTAAGTGATTTTAACCGATTGAAAATCTTTTTCAACAGATTGAAAAACTTAGTTTGTTCTTTTAATGCAGAAAATGATTTTCAATGCTATGCAGAAGATTAAGGCGCTTCATCACAACATATAATGGCCTATCAAGGGATTAAGTGCTCAAGCTAAAAAACCTAATCATCTACACACCCACAACCTAAACTAAATTTATGTCTTCATCAAATTATATCTAAGTCTTCATCAAATCCACCAAGTGCTTCATTTCAATCCTCCTATTGATCACTATATTTCCACATTTCCCAGTCAATTACTTGAATGCTTTACAGTGAATGGTCAAGAGAAGAGAAAGAAAAGGGATTTATTGCAAAGGCTTGTGTTTTGGTGGGATTTTTTTTTTTTGAAATAATAGTTTTTATAAGAATGGCTAGCCAGGGTTGGTCGGTGTTTAGGCTAGTTTAAACAAACGTTTTGTTTTAATGAGGTGGCATCTTCAACTGCCTATTTATGACTGATTAGCTTTCCTAGTCTGCCTTTTTGGGTTTTCAGCCTAGGATTTTGCCCTTTTATCTTTTTGTCTTGGCCTTTGACCTTGACGGGCTTCTTTTAATAGTAATTTCTTTTCTCAAACATTGTCGAAACACGATTTTCTTATTCGTGTCTCTAGCTAATCAATCATGTTAACTTTGGCTTCATATGGCGTGTTGATTATTTTGACGCATTTTGGAACAAAATGTTTGTCTAAACAGGGTTATTTAATGGGGTATAGACATGTTTAGCAGGAAAAGAAGCAGATAGTAAGAATAGCATTCTTTTATAATTTCAGGGAAATGCGTGCCCTAACGATGCTCGGGGGTCTGGCACACCCCGAGGAGTGATCTCTAATAGTCATTGGTGTCGCCGCCGTCCCATCCGACGTCCGGAGGACGTCTCGAAACGTTTATGCGAGCGGTCGCGAAAGATGGTTTAGACTCGCGTATTTGTTTTAAAATATGTTCATTGCTTCAACATTGAAAAAGCAAGGTTTTCGAAAAGGGGTTCTTATGGAGTCGCCACCAATATTTTGACCATAAACATTGGAAAAGGATGAAAAGACATTGATTTTAATAAAAACCAGACTTGGCCATTATAACCAGAGTTAGGTAAGGGAGTTAGTTACGTGTGGGGAAGGTGTTAGCACCCCACAACGCCCCTTTCGGGTTCCCTATGACAGATTAATTCATTTAAGTAAAGACTACGAGAAATTACGCGATTACCCTATAATATTAAATGGCTATCTACATGATTTTATTCTATATTGCATGCATAAAATGATGAATAAAGCTAAATAAAACAATAAAAGAGACAAAATAACTATCTACATGATTTTATTCTACATGGCATAAATAAAGCAAAATAAAACAATAAATAAAGCAATAAAAGAGAAGAGAATTGAAAAGAACCTCCGTAGCAAGCTTGATATTGAGAGTCTCGAACTATGAGGATGCGTTTTGGCAACCCCTCTCTCTACACAGACTCTCCTCACCAATACAAGATCGACTCCACTAAAAATTTAAAGAAGAATCGAATGCCGGAATATAATTCCTTAACCGATTGTTACCTATTTAAGGCAATCGGAAAGATCATTCAAGAGAAAGAAAGAAATAGACAAGTGCTCTGAGTTTTAGAAAGTGTTTCGAGCTCTCGGAGTATCCAGGGTGTGAAAAAGTGACAAATGAGCCTCCTATTTATAGTTTTCGCAGCGGGCGCACTTCGGGACCACCGTCTGGACTGGGACGACCGTCTGGACTGGGACGGCCGTCCCAAATGGCAAAATTACACAGGCTGGGACCCCCTGGGGACCCGGGAAGCTTTCCTTGTCTGTTTTGGACGTCAGTTGATGCCGATATGTGTCTGTTGAAGCTTTATCTTCGTGTAGGAAGTCTCCTTTGTGTGGATGATTGAACTCCGTCTTATTATGAGAGGTCTTCTTTAGTCTTTATCGTGCATATAAGCGAATTCCATGTTGTTGCGGGAGGTTTCCTCAATTTTTGGGAAACCAGATGAACTCCATCTTCGGGCGAAGTTCCTCTATCTTTTATTTTGAGAGGCCGGGCAAAATTAGGGGTCTACAGCTGCCCCCCCTTCACCTGCCTAACTAATTTGTTGGTTTTAATATGCCGACATAATTAGTTGGTAGGGGAAGGAGTTGACCCTTTTGCCCGGCTATCCTTCGGATACTGCTCCTTGCTGATCCTCCGGATGATAAATATCTTGATAGGTACTAACCCCTATCTGGTTTGAGCTTTCTTTTTCTAAGACTCTGGTGAGTACTTACCCTCACCTGGTATAAGTCTGTATTTGACTAGACTTTTGTGGGTACTTACCCCCACTAGGTATGAACCTTATTTTTCAAGGTTTTGGTGAGTACCTACCCTCACCTGGTATGAGTTTGCATTTTGCAGAACTCTTGTGGGTACTTACTTCCGAGGTGTTCACCACCGAACTATCCTCTAATAGAAGTAAAGTCTTTGCACCTGTTTTCTGCAATGCTTCTCGGTGAGTATTTTTTACTCCACCTGATGCATTTTTACTAAATTTTGATGAGTACCTACCCTCATCCGGTATAAACCTTATTTTTATAAGGTTTTGGTGAGTACCTACCCCCACCTGGTACAAATCTGCATTTTTTGCCAGATTCTGAATGAGTTTTGTTCTGCAAGACTTTGGTGAATATCTACCCTCCCCCGGTATGAACCCCGTTCTGCAAGTTTTTTTTTTTTTTTTTTTTTTTATAAGCCTCATTCTGCAAGGCTTAGGTGAGTACGTACCCCCACCCGGTATGAAGTTTTTGGTAAGCCCCGTTCTACAAGGCTTAGGTGAGTATGTACCCCCACCAGGTATGAAGTTTTTGGTAAGCCCCGTTCTGCAAGGCTTAGGTGAGTATGTACCCCCACCCGGTATGAAGTTTTTGGTAAGCCCCGTTCTGCAAGGCTTAGGTGAGTATGTACCCCCACCCGGTATGAAGTTTTTGGTAAGCCCCGTTCTGCAAGGCTTAGGTGAGTACGTACCCCCACCCGGTATGAAGTTTTTGGTAAGCCCCGATTCGCAAGGCTTAGGTGAGTACGTACCCCCACCCGGTATGAAGTTTTTGGTAAGCCCCGTTCGCAAGGCTTAGGTGAGTACGTACCCCCACCCGGTATGAAGTTTTTGGTAAGCCCCGTTCCGCAAGGCTTAGGTGAGTACGTACCCCCACCCGGTATGAAGTTTTTGGTAAGCCCCGTTCGCAAGGCTTAGGTGAGTACGTACCCCCATCCGGTATGAAGTTTTTGGTAAGCCCCGTTCTGCAAGGCTTAGGTGAGTACGTACCCCCACCCGGTATGAAGTTTTTGGTAAGCCCCGTTCTGCAAGGCTTAGGTGAGTACGTACCCCCACCCGGTATGAAGTTTTTTTTGTAAGCCCCGTTGTGCAAGGCTTAGGTGAGTATGTACCCCCACCCGGTATGAAATTTTTGGTATATCTCTTTTTTGATTGATGAGTACGAACCCTCATCCGGTTTCTGGCGATTTATTATCTTTGATCATGCGCCTATTCCATGAGGAATGATTGATTTTCTTTTTGACTTTTCTATTTTAGTCATCCGGTTTTACCGGGGATTCTTCGTTGGTTGCCTTTTAGGCAGGAATTTATTGGGGACTTTGATTGTGCCTCTTGATTAGGCAATTGCTTCAGCAATGGTGAAGACTTTTATGCTTTTGAGCTTGCATTACCTCTGGCATAGGTTGATTTCCCATTTCTTTGGGATATTAGCTCTTTGCTTATTTTGAGCAAACAGTAGTTCTGTTGTAAGCTCACCGGTGAAAATTTTTTCTTTTGAGAATTTGATTGCTCTGACTGAGATCGCTTTTGAATTTCTCCCTTCGAGGGAAAATGGAGCTTTTGACTCCTTATTGCTTGAACTGACTTTTGTCTGTGCTTTTATTTCTGTCTGGGGAATGGGTTTGTATGTGCGCCTTTTATGCATGTTAGATGGAAAGATATATATTTTCTCTTCTCTTTGTAATGATCCCTGGGGAATTTTATTGGCCTCCTGGGGATGGAAATTTCTTCTTTTCTGCTTTTGTAGATTTTTCTTGATGTGCTCTTCTTGGGGATTTTCTTTCGGCTTTTTCATGTTGTGGCATTTGTTGGAGGATGAAAGGCTTTTCTCTTCTTTCTTTTTGTTGCCTCCCAGTGATTTGGGTGATTTAACTCTGTGCTTTCTTCGATGGACTCTTGTGTAGTCCTTATTCTCTTTTGGGAAATGAAATGGAGACTCTTGCATGAGTGTGCTTGATGACTCATGTAGTGATGAAGTTGAGTCGCGAGGTAATCTTTTTGTCTTGCTTCTGGAGTAGGCAAGGATCTGCTTGGGGATGATCAAACTTTTCCGTTGGCCATTTCATTTTGATGGTGTCCTTCTTTCTTGGATGGAAGGATGCTGATTGCAGCTCTGAATGACTATGTTTGATGACTCATGTGGTGGTGTTGAGTCAGGGAGTATTTATTTTTGTTTTGCCTCTAGAGTAGGCAAGGATCCGCTTGGGGATCATCGGGCCTTTCCGTTGGCCTTTTTGATGTACCCTTCTTCTATTGGGGTTTGAGGAGAATGGTTGGAGCTATGGTTTTCTTAAAGCTCTTTATTCTGCTGAAATGGTTTTTGATTTCGCCTTTTGCGATTTTGATTTTCATTTAGAGGCTGGATTCTGGCACCTCCTATTTTCAATCACAAGTATGGAGACTAGCCTCCTTATATGCATGTTTAATATTTGTTTGAAGAAAATTATTTTTCTTTCATATATTTTTTTGTGTATTATGCAACTACTTTGTGTGTGGGTGTCTTAGATGCAATCTAATGTTTGTTTATTTTCGATGTATTTAGAAAGTGACTGGCCTTCTCCCATTGGCTTTCTTATGAATATGCCGGTGGGCTCATCTTCTATGACCGTGATGTGGGCTCTTCTTTTATCCATCTCTTGGTTTTAGCCCTATCTTTTGCCTAGACTGCCCTTTACGGGTTTTCAATCTAGCGGGCTGCCTTAATTTTTACCTAAGAATATACTAGCGGGCATTTATTATTTTCTTTTTTTGTTATGCTTCCCTTTTTTAGATGCATGTTTGATCTTTGATTAAAGGTCTTTGCGCATATTTATGATTTATCAATAAAGAGGCATTTCCATAATATTTGGTCAAGAGAAAGGAAATGAAAGGGAATTTTATTGATAAATGAGCAAAAGTTTATTTCTTTTACAGAAGGATTTCAAGAGATATTTAGAAGAATGGGTGGTCAGGGTTGGCTGTACTGTTTAGGCTTATACAGTCGTGTCCATGATATCTGCCCCCTGGTTTTCCTAATTGCTTCAGTTGAGATGCCTGAGCTCAGAGTGAAGACCATGCAGACTGCTTGCTTCTGGAAGAATGTTACTTTAGCCGCCTTTTCGGTTTTCGACTAAAGTAACCATTGCTCTTAGTTTCTTTTTTTTTTTATTATTTATTTACTTTTTTTTTTTACCTCTTCTTTTTGCCTAGGACGTATCCTAGCGAGGAATATGGACCCTATCTTTTGCCCAGGAATGTCCTTTGCGGATTTTCATTCCTGACGGGTCTTGAGCAATGTCTTCAAGCATAATACTTCTTCACTGTGTCAGAGTTGATTAGGTGTCGAAGTTCTTTTCCATCCATATTGATGAGGATAAGAGCCCCTTCCGAGAAAGCTCATTTGACCACAAGGGGTCCTTCGTAGTTCATGGCCCATTTTCCAATTTTATCCTTTTGGGCTGGAAGCAACTTATTTACCATTAAATCCTTCTTTTGGTAAATATGAGGGTTGACCTTTTTTGTAAGCCTTTTTATTTTCCTTTGATAGGCTTGTCCATGACATATCATATTCAGCTGTTTTTCTTCAATAAGGTTTGGCTGGTCATATCAGCTTCGAACCCATTCAGCTTCTGCTAATTTTGCTTCCATCATCATGTGCTTTTATCAACATGATTAGTTGTACCGATTTGCCGTCTTGGACTTTTCTATAACCGAAGAGTAATCCTTTTGAATGTAGAGCAATTGTCATGTCAATGCCCCTCTTCCTTTCCTTAGGGATTTCAATCCTCCTATTGATCACCATATTTCCACATTTCCCAGTCAATTACTTGAATGCTTTATGATGAAGGGTCAAGAGAATAGAAAGAAAGGGATTTATTGCAAAGGCTTGTGTTTTAGAGGGATATTTTTGTAATAAAGGTTTCTGTAAGAATGGCTAGCCAAGGTTGGTCTGTGTTTAGGCTAGTTCAAACAAACGTTTTGTTTTAATGAGGTAGCGTCTTCAGCTGATTACTTTATGACTGATTGACATTCCTAGTCTGCCTAGGATTTTGCCCTTTTATCTTTTTGTCTTGGTCTTTGACCTTGACGGGCTTCTTTTAATAATAATTTCTTTTCTCAAACATTGTCAAAAACACGATTTTCTTGTTCATGTCTCTAGCTAATCAATCATGTTAACTTTGGCTTCATATGGCATTTTGATTATTTTGACGCATTTTGGAACAAAACGTTTGTCTAAACAAGGTTATTTAATGGGGTATAGACATGTTTAGCAAGAAGAGAAGCGAGATAGTAAGAATAGCATTCTTTTGTAATTTCAGGGAAATGTGTGCCCTAGAGATGCTCGAGGGTCGGGCACACCCAGAGGAGTGATCTCTAATAGTCATTGGGTTTACATCCCTTAGAATCAGAAGAAGGGTATTTAATGACTAATGCTACCCTTGACGCTAATATCCCTCTTTTTTGGAAGATCGTCTTTTTAAGGTACGGAGGGGAGACTTCTCTTTTCTTTGTACGACTTGATCTTTTGTAGGGTCGTACTTTCAAGGATTATCCTTAAAATCTGGTGACTCTCTTATTCCTTGAGCATCCTTTCCAAGCCCTTGTCTGGGCTGTATCCATTGAGCTTATTTTTCCAACAGTCTTTGCATGTCCGGGGAAATGGTCCCCTCCTCACTGTCTGACTCAATCCATTCGTCCTCAGCTTTTAGATCTTCCGGGGAGTTTTCAATCACAGACATGACTGTATGGGTTATGCTTTGTTTTAGATTCCTTTATTAGATGTATGAGAGAGAAAAGAATGAATGAGAATATGGATATTAAAGAAAATGCCATTTTGTATTGATAGAAGAAAATATTTACAAAGCCCTTATTGACCAAAAATCTCGTGATCATGGGCAAGGATCACGAGAAATACATCGGAAATTTTTTTCGATATATTATTTTTTTCTATATTTTTTATTGTAAAAGATGGTAAAAATGATGAGTCCTAAGTTGCTGGTCTCCCTTATCCCGTCTTTCATTCGGGCTTTGATAAGGGCTAGTCATCCACCTTTGGAGTTGATGCCTCGAAGGTAATCCATCCTGCCTCTATCAGATTTTGGACTTTATGCTTTAAAGGCATACAGTTTTCAGTGGAGTGTCCCGGAGAACCTGAATGGTAATCACAGCTTTCATTAGGTTTATACCATTCCGGGTATGGTGGCTCCATCTTCTTGGGAGGGACGCGTACGAGGAGCTTGGCGTCCAATAATTTCAAAAACAAACTTCCGTAGGAGGTAGGTATGGAAGTGAATTTCCTCTCTTGTCTGCGTGGTTTGGTTTGTTGGGAGGAGGCAGAAGGAGTGGTAATATTAATTGCATTCACGTCTCCTTCCTTCTTCTTTCCAAAATTCTTTTTAAAAGTTTGAGTAGAGGAATTGGAGGAAGTTTGTTGTACAATTCTTCCACTCTTCAAGCCTTGCTCTACTCTTTCTCCTATAATGACTACATCCGCAAAGAGTGTTGATGTATTCCCTATCATTTTGTCGTAATAAGGACCAGTCAGAGAATTGATGAACATGGATGTAGTTTCCTTGTCGGATAGAGGAGGTTCCACTTGTGCTGCCAATTCCCTCCATCTTTGGGCATATGCTTTGAAGGATTCGTCGTTTTTCTTGCTTAATAATTGTAGATCTGCTCTTTCAGGGGTCAGATCGATATTGTATTTATAACGACGAAGAAACGCATCTGCCAGATGTCTCCAGGTTTGGATTTGGTTCCCTTCCAGCTGCATATACCAGTTTAGAGCTGATTCAGCTAAGCTCTCTTGAAAATAGTGGATCAGGAGTTTTTCATTATCAGCATATGCAGCCATCTTACGGCAGTACATTGTAAGATGGCTTTTGGGCGGGTTAGTCCTATGTATTTTGGGAAATCCGGAGCTTTGAATTTGTTAGGGAATTGGATATTTTTGACGAGGCACATATCAGCCGCTTCTTTGACATCAAAATTATGCCCTTCCATGGCTCTTAATCTCTCCTCAAGGGCGGTGATTTGTTGTTTTGATACTTCGGGAGCATGAATATGTACTTGCTCTTGTACCAGATTGATCATGCTCATTACGAGGTTCCTCTTCTTCTTCCTGGTGAGAGGCTTGTCCATTCGAGGACCCTCTTGATGGAGATTCTGTTGATGCATCATTTCTAACATTTGAGCCATTTGCTCTTTCGGTGTAGTAAGCTCGGCGGTGAGCTTTCGGTTTTGTTCTTCTAGTTGTTCCATCTTCTTAGCCTTTTGAGCACGAGTGAGGACGGGCGGAAGACCAGCCACCTTCTAAATGATTTTAACAATTTTATTATAGTTTTTTAAATGATTGGTGTATCCTAGAATGAATGTGTTTATGTATGCACTACAAAAATATTTTTTTTATGACAGCAGATATTGAAAGTGGCATAACTTTTGACTGGGTTGTCCGATTTGGACGCACAACATGTCAAAATGAAGAGAAAAGGATGAAGAACCAAATTGCAAATTGCCATTGGCAATTTGGCCCAGTAATTTTCCCAAAAAACGTCTCTAAGACCTATTTTTTGGAGGTTTATTAAAATGATGAGCATGCTGCAATTATTTTCTCTCTTAGTTTTACCACTTATTGGATGATATGGTATGAATGATACGACTTTGCCAAGAATTTTGTAAAAAGGTATTTTTATGGTTTTAACTGGTTTTTATATTTTTTATGATTTTTAGGGTTTTTCACTTTTTTGTCTGTTGTATGATTACCCTATGCTAATGCATCAATACAAATGCAGCAAACATATGCACACACAATTCATACATCCACGAGCAAAGCCACGCTTATTTAATCACGAGGTAGGGTTTTCCTGCAGAAATGTGCTTGTTTTGGGTGGTTCTAACTGTTCTCACCAGGCCAAAGGTTCCCAAGGTGCCCCCATTATAGGGACCTCTCAATCTCTCGATCCTCGGGTCATGCACAGAACTCCGTGGCGACACCCTTAGACCAAAAGAAGAGAGTTATCACCTTGAGTTGGTGGTTTTCTGACAACGGCAGTAGCCCCGTGTGCCAACTAACCGATCGTATCTGCCACCCACTCCTTATAGGTATTCACTCTTGCCCCCGGGTATAGAGGGACTGTTGTGTGCAAGGGTTTTGTGTGCAATTTATATTTCAAACAATTTGCAGAAAATAATCATACAGCAGTTATTAAAGCCATACAGTAAAAACATACGAAGGGTAAAGGCGTAATTTCAAATCTTTACTTAGTTTGAATTTATCTGTCACTAAATGGGATCAACTCTCTAGCTTCCCCAGTGGAGTCGCCATCTGTCGCCGCCGTCCCATCCGACGTCCGGAGGACGTCTCGAAACGTTTATGCGAGCGGTCGCGAAAGATGGTTTAGACTCGCGTATTTGTTTTAAAATATGTTCATTGCTTCAACATTGAAAAAGCAAGGTTTTCGAAAAGGGGTTCTTATGGAGTCGCCACCAATATTTTGACCATAAACATTGGAAAAGGATGAAAAGGCATTGATTTTAATAAAAACCAGACTTGGCCATTATAACCAGAGTTAGGTAAGGGAGTTAGTTACGTGTGGGGAAGGTGTTAGCACCCCACAACGCCCCTTTCGGGTTCCCTATGACAGATTAATTCATTTAAGTAAAGACTACGAGAAATTACGCGATTACCCTATAATATTAAATGGCTATCTACATGATTTTATTCTATATTGCATGCATAAAATGATGAATAAAGCTAAATAAAACAATAAAAGAGACAAAATAGCTATCTACATGATTTTATTCTACATGGCATAAATAAAGCAAAATAAAACAATAAATAAAGCAATAAAAGAGAAGAGAATTGAAAAGAACCTCCGTAGCAAGCTTGATATTGAGAGTCTCGAACTGTGAGGATGCGTTTTGGCAACCCCTCTCTCTACACAGACTCTCCTCACCAATACAAGATCGACCCCACTAAAAATTTAAAGAAGAATCGAATGCCGGAATATAATTCCTTAACCGATTGTTACCTATTTAAGGCAATCGGAAAGATCATTCAAGAGAAAGAAAGAAATAGACAAGTGCTCTGAGTTTTAGAAAGTGTTTCAGAGCTCTCTGGAGTATCTGGGGTGTGAAAAAGTGACAAATGAGCCTCCTATTTATAGTTTTCGCAGTAGGCGCACTTCGGGACCACCGTCTGGACTGGGACGGCCGTCTGGACTGGGATGGCCGTCCCAAATGGCAAAATTACACAGGCTGGGACCCCCTGGGGACCCGGGAAGCTTTCCTTGTCTGTTTTGGACGTCAGTTGATGCCGATATGTGTCCGTTGAAGCTTTATCTTCGTGTAGGAAGTCTCCTTTGTGTGGATGATTGAACTCCGTCTTATTATGAGAGGTCTTCTTTAGTCTTTATCGTGCATATAAGCGAATTCCATGTTGTTGCGGGAGGTTTCCTCAATTTTTGGGAAACCAGATGAACTCCATCTTCGGGCGAAGTTCCTCTATCTTTTATTTTGAGAGGCCGGGCAAAATTAGGGGTCTACAATTGGGTTTACATCCCTTAAAATCGGAAGAAGGGTATTTAATGACTAATGCTACCCTTGACGCTAATATCCCTCTTTTTTGGAAGATCGTCTTTTTAAGGTACGGAGGGGAGACTTCCCTTTCCATCGTACAACTTGTCCTTTTGTAGGGTTATTCTTTAAAGGATTATCCTTAAAATCTAGGATGTCTCTTATTCCTTGAACATCCTTTCCAAGCCCTTGCCTGGGCTGTATCCATATCTCTTCATTATATGGGCCACTTTTAAACTGCTAGGATGTCTTTCCATATTTTCAAATGTCTTCTTCAGCCGCATCCATTTAAGGTATGGTAGACGGTTCGCTGATTCGAATCTAGTCTTTAACTTGAACCATGATCAATTTGTCACCTACCACGAATTTGATTTTTCGATGGAGCGTTGAAAAAACTGCCTTCGCACTTTGAATCCAAGGTCTGCTCAATCTTCCCCTTGGATTTTTTCTTTTTCCTCTTTGGTTTCTTTATTTTTTCTTTGTTTTTAGCAGCATTATCTTGTAGCTCCTTGGGGGAATAAATTCTTTCGCTTCTTGTCGTGCCCCCAATGCTGGCTATATTAGAAATATCTTCATTGACAGACGATTCTTGTATGCATATCCACGGTACAACTTTATCCGATGTATAAGGGAAAGGACAAGGCATGAATAAGTGCAAAGGTGCTATTACCCCTTCCCTGACATTATCAATTTGGGTATCGATATTTATTTCTTTCTTATTGTCTCCTTGTCCCAAATTGAAGGCCTTAGTTTTTTCCTTATGGGGTTGTATCAATTGAGCTTATTTTTCCAACAGTCTTTGTATGTCCGGGGAAATGGTCCCCTCCTCACTGTCTGACTCAATCCATTCGCCTTCGGCTTTCGGATCCCGCAGGGAGTTTTTAATCACAGACATGACTGTATGGTTATGCTTTGTTTTAGATTTCTTTATTAGATGTATAAGAGGGAAAAGAATGAAAGAGAATATGAATATTATGAAAAATGCCTCATTGTATTGATAGAAACAAAATATTTACAAAGCCCTCATTAACCAAAAATCTCGTGATCATGGGCAGGGATCACGAGAAATACATCGAAGCTTATCGATATATTTTTTTTATATATTTTTTATTATATTTTTTTAGAGATGGTAAAAATGATAAGCCCTAAATTGCTGGTCCTCCTTATCCCGTCTTTCATTCGGGTTTGGAAAGAGGCTGGTCGTCCACCTTTGGAGTAGATGCGTCAAAGGTAATCCATCCCGCCTCTATTAGATTCTCGGACCTTGTGCTTTAAGGCCATACAGTTTTCAACGGAGTGTCCAGGGGAACCTGAATGGTAATCAGAGTTTTCATTAGCTTTATACCATTCTGGGTATGGTGGCTCCATTTTCTTGGGAGGGACACGTACGAGGAGCTTGGTGTCCAACAATTTCAAAAACAGACTTCCGTAGGAGGTAGGTATGGAAGTGAATTTCCTCTCTTGTCTGCGTGGCTTGGTTTGTTGCGAGGAGGAAGAAGGAGTGGCAAAGTTCATGGCATTTACACTTCCCTCCTTTTTCTTGCCAAAGGGCTTCTTGAATGATGCGTGAGATTTCTTAAACTTGGGAGGGAATTGAGTATTCTTGACATCGGTTACCTCCTTTACATCAAAGTTGTATTCCTCTAATGCCCTTAATCTCTCCTCTAAGGTAAAAATTCGTTGCTCAGAGACCGTATTGTGGAAGCATTGCTGATACATTAGCTCCGTCAATTGCGCCATTTGTTCCTTTATGACATTAAGCTCGGCGGTGAGCATACGATTCTGCTCCTCTAATTTCTCCATCTTCTTTGCTTTTTGAGCGCGAGTGAGAACAGGTAGAAGACCAGCCACTTTCTAAATGATTTAAAGATTTTTATTACAACTTTTTATTTTAAATGATTAGTGTGGAATAAATATGCCCTAGGATGAATGTGTTTATGTATGAGAGATTTTATTATGATGATGTTTATGCATACTTTTCTTAATGCATTGGTTTTCTCTCTTGGTTTTACCACTTATTGGATGATGTGGTATGAATGATACGACTTTGCCAAGAATTTTGTAAAAAGGTATTTTTATGGTTTTAACTGGTTTTTATATTTTTTATGATTTTTAGGGTTTTTCACTTTTTTTTTTTGTTGTTGTATGATTACCCTATGCTAATGCATCAATACAAATGCAGCAAACGTATGTACACACAATTCATACATCCACGAGAAGAGCCACGCTTATTTAATCACGAGGTAGGGTTTTCCTGCAGAAACATGCTTGGTTTAGGTGGTTCTAACTGTTCTCACCAGGCCAAAGGTCCCCAAGGTGCCCCCATTATAGGGACCTCTCAATCTCTCAGTCCTCGGGTCATGCACGGAACTCCGTGGCGACACCCTTAGACCGAAAGAAGAGAGTTATCACCTTGAGTTGGTGGTTTTCCGACAACGGTAGTAGCCCCGTGTGCCAACTAACCGATCGTATCTGCCACCCACTCCCTATAGATATTCACTCTTGCCCCCCGGGTATAGAGGGACTGTTGTGTGCAAGGGTTTTTGTGTGCAATTTATATTTCAAACAATTGCAGAAATAATCATACAGCAGTTATATAAAGCCATACAATAAAAACATACAGAAGGGTAAAGGCGTAATTTCAAATCTTTACTTAGTTTGAATTTATCTGTCACTAAATGGGATCAACTCTCTAGCTTCCCTAGTGGAGTCGCCATCTGTCGCCGCCGTCCCTTCCAACGTCCTAAAGACGTCTTGAAACGTTTATGCGAGCGGTCGCGAAAAGATGGTTTAGACTCGCGTATTTGTTTTAAAAGGTTTTCGAAAAGGGGTTCTTATGGAGTCGCCACCAATGTTTTGACCATAAACATTGGAAAAGGATAAAAGGTATTGATTTTAATGAAAAACCAAACTTGGCCATTATAACCAGAGTTGGGTAAGGGAGTTAGTTACGTGTGGGGAAGGTGTTAGCACCCCACAACGCCCCTTTCGGGTTCCCTATGATAGATCAATTCATTTTAAGAGAAGACTTCGAGAAATTACGCGATTACCCTATTTTATTGCATAATATTAAAATGGCTATCTACATGATAAAGCTAAATAAAGCAATAAAAGAGATATAAAAATGGCTATCTACATGATTTTATTCTACATGGCATAAACAGTAAATAAAGCTAAATAAAACAATAAATAAAGCAATAAAAGAGAAGAGAATTGAAAAGAACCTCCGTAGCAAGCTTTGTATTGAGAATCTCGAACTGTGAGGATGCGTTTTGGCAACCCCTCTCTCTACACAGACTCTCCTCACTAATACAAGATCGACTCCACTAAAAATTTAAAGAAGAATCAAATGCCGGAATATAATTCCTTAACCGATTGTTACCTATTTAAGGAAATCGGAAAGATCATTCGAGAAAGGGAGAGAAGTAGACAAGTGCTCTGAGTTTTTGAAAGTGTTTCAGAGCTCTCTGGAGTGTCTGTGGTCTCAAAAAGTGGCAAATGAGCCTCCTATTTATAGTTTTCGCAGCTGGCGCACTTTGGGACGGCCGTCTGGGTTGGGACGGCCGTCTGGACTGGGATGGCCGTCCCAAATGTCATTTTTACACAGGGCGAGACCACCAGGGGACCTGGGACGGCCGTCCCACTTGAAATTGGCCTTGGGACGGCCGTCCCAACTTCGGGACGCGCGTCCCAACTGAATCTGGAGGGTTGGGACGGCCGTCCCAACTTGGGACGGCCGTCTCAACCTGTTCTGGCCAGTTTTCGCGTTTCGGGACCACCTGTTGTGTTTGGGACCACCTGTTGTGTTTGGGACCACCTGTTGTGTTTGGGACCACCTGTTGTGTTTGGGACGGCCTGTTGATGCCGATAGGTGTCCGTTGAAGCTTTATCTTCGTGTAGGAAGTCTCCTTTGTTCGTTATCGTGTAGACGAGCGATCTCTGTATTGGTTGCGGGAGGTTTCCTCGTTTTTGGGAAGCCGGATGAACTCCATCTTCGGGTGAAGTTCCTCTAGCTTTTTCTTTTGAGAGGCCGGGCAAAATTAGGGGTCTACATTGGGTATTGAGGTGGCACAGTCCAATGATGGTATTGTTATATCTCAGAGGAAGTATACCATGGATATTTTGGAAGAAACTGGGTTGATGAGTTCAAAGTATGTTGATACACCCATGGATCCCAATACTAAACTTCTACCAAATCAGGGGGAGTTTATATCTGATCCTGAACAGTATAGAATATTGGTTGAAAAATTGAATTATCTTACAGTTACTCGTCCTGACATTTCCTTTGCAGTCAATGTGGTAAGTCAATTTCTTAATTCACCATGTGAAGATCATTAGAATGCAATCATTCGTATTTTGAAGTATATTAAAGATCTCCTGGAAAATGATTGTTATATGGTTCTAATAACCGTATAAGAGTTGTTTGTTACTCAGATGCTGATTGGGCAGGATCTCCTTCGGATAGAAGATCTACATCTAGATATTATGTCTCCATTGATGATAACTTGAACTCATAGAAAAGTAAGAAACAAAGTGTTGTGGCAAGATCCAGTGCCGAAGCAGAATATAAAACTATGACCTTAGCTGCCTGTGAACTTGTTTGGCTCAAGTAATTGCTTAGAGAGTTACAATTTGGAGATGCCACTCAAATGACACTTGTGTGTGACAATCAGGCTGCTCTTCATATTAGTTCTAATCCTATCTTTTATGAGAGGACCAAACACATTGAGATTGACTGTCATTTCATTTGAGAAAAGATTATGTTTGGAAACATCAAGACTGAGTTTATTAACTCAAGTGATCAGTTAACAGATATTTTCACTAAGTCTTTACGGGGGCCTAGAATTGATTATATTTGTAACAAGCTTGACACATATGATTTGTATGCTCCAGCTTGAGGGGGAGTGTTAGATATTGTTAGATATTATTAACCACAATATCAAACAATATTTTCTGTTTATTTTGTTTACTTTCGGTTACTCTTTTAGTTGTACCTCTCTCTATTATAAATAGATTACCCTATGTGTGGTTTATACACAAGGGAGATTAATCTCAAACCTTATTTCCTCTATATTCAACAATGTTACATGTCCAATAATGTGAAGAAATTTAGCTACTTGTTCTTTGACGGTTGATCAAAATGCATCTTCATGTTATATGTTACAAAATTGTTCTACGTGCACTAAATACAACAACAACTCTTGTCAACGACACTCTTCTTGAGAAACAAACTCTAGAATATTTGGTGTTGACAAACATAACACATTCAATGCATAAATAACACCGCAAAGAATCACCACTAATGTTACTTTGGTACAAAGTTTTATTTGTTGTTATAAATATTAAATGAAATTAAAGTCGTCACCAAAAACATTATTATCAAGTCTTAATTAGCAAAATATATCCTATAATTTGAATTTTTTTTATTAATTATATTTACCTCAATCAAAATCAAATAAAAATAAATTTTCAATTATAATTTTAAAATTTTGAGGACCATATTAATAAATTACTATTATACTATATTTTTAAAAAAATTAAACATTTATTTTCATACCTAATTTATTATATGTTATCAATAATCTTAAATTTAATTTCATTATACAATTTAATATATTATTAACAAATTTATTTATAACTTAAATTTTATTTTATTAGACTATTAACATAATTGTAAATTTAATTTCATTATACAATTTAATATATTATTAACAAACTTAAAGTTTATTTTATTATACTATTTTAATATTTAATTAATGAAAAACCAAAATTTTATAAAATATCTATTATATATTTTATATTATTTTAGTATATATTTATCATAAATTACAAATTCATAAAATATTTAATATTATATTTGTACATAATCTAACTTTATATTTAATATTTACCTAAATACAAATTTAATATAAATAATAATTTTTTTACCTGATTTAATTTAAAAAAAAAACTTAATCTCGTTTTAAACAATTTTAACATAATCTAACTTAAAATCCTACTCTAATATAAGTGCGAATATTATTAACAAGATCAAATTACATCATACACTCTTAAATATAATTAGTGGAAAACCAAAATTTCAAGCAACAATTTTATTAATTGACTTACCCGTTGAAGCACTAACTAATCACTAGCAGCACCACCACCAACAATGGCAACAACACACTACCAATACAAAAGCACGAGGACCACCACCACAAAGAACCACCACAGACCACCACCATGGAACACCAACTACAACATGATATCAATAGCAACACCACCATCACACGACAAACACCACCACCACGACATGACAAGCACCACCATCACCCATGATGGCGAACATTTAGAGACTACCAACCAATACACCAATCTACAATGAATACTATGTCAATCAACCAATGCCACACACGTCACGAACCCATTAGCAGCACCAGCAACCCACATAATGAACTAGATGACGACCATCACGACTCACCGATCACCACACACAACCTACGATACATTACAACACCATCAATTCTTGAAACCCACGATACAACTCACACACGAGAATAAATTCTCGTTGAAATAAAATGTGGTCGATAATTAATTCTGGTACAAGGAGAATTAATTTTAGTCATCGATAATAGATTCTACATGAATAATGTGGTTGAGAATCGATTCTCCTTCGTTAAAAATAGATTCTCATAAATAGAAAATTGATTCTCCATAAATTGAATGTGAGTTAGAATCGATTCTTACTTCATCAAAGTGGCAGAGAATTGATTCCATGAGCACCGAGAATTGGTTATTTGCAACCATTTTTACTCAGAATCGAGGAGCACCACCACCACCACCATAGAGAACCACCATGGACTAGCACCACCATGGACTAGCACCAGGGAGCACCAACAATAGCATGGCACTAGTGGCAACACCACCATCACACAACCAACACAACGAGCATCACCACCACTCATAATGACGAACACATGAAGACTACCAACCAATACACCAATCTACGACGAATATTCCGCTAGTTAACCAATACCACACACATCACGAACCCACCAACAGTACCAACAGCCTACATAATGAACTAGACTATGACTATCATGACTCACTGATCACCACGCACAACCTATAATACATTACAACACACATCAATTCTCGAAACCCACAACACAACTCAAATACGAGAATAGATTCTTGTTGAAATAAAATGTGTTCAAGAATCAATTCTAGTACTTGGAAAATGGATTCTAGCCATCAAGAATTGATCCTGCATGAATAATACGGAGAATCAATTTTCCTTCATTCTTTTTTATCGAGAATTGATTATCATAAACGAAAAATTGATTTTTCATGCATTGAATACGAGTGAAAATCAATTCTCACTTTATCAAACTCGTAAAGAATCAATATTATGAACATTGAAAATTAGTTCTTTACAACCATTCTCCCTCATAATTGATTCTTTCTGTCACTCTTAGCTACCAACGCACACGACACACAAACCAAACCACCACCACCAAGACCCAACCTCACTATACAAATGAGCAATGTATTGAATATGACACATAACCCTCCCAAGTTAAACACTCTTAGGTTTCTAACGGCGCATTGAACCTTGGCTCATCTCCTCGTTGCAGTGGAGGACATGATCCACTCTCACCCTCAAAACCGCTCTTCCAAATGTCCTCACCTAGCCTGGAAACAAACGTAATCCATCATCATTCTTGAATCCGAGTAAACAATAAATAAGTGGATACCTCCAAATATATACCGTTACTTGCCAACCATATTTTATTATTATTATTCTTTGTGTTTTTCATAAGAAGTGATTAATGGACACCCTCGAGATACAAAACATTCGTCATAAATTTATTTTATCATAAAAGTAATTTTTATCATCTAATTTAAAAAAATATTTGATGATACATTATTGTTGAGAAAATGTTTAAGATTTGCAGGTGTGAACATATCTTTTTCCTTTTTTCATTAATACTATTATTATAACTGAAAAGAGTACTACTATTTCACATGGTAAGACTGAAAGACCTTCGTTTTTTTCTCCATTGGCAAAGGAGCCACAATTGAACTGTGTCGTTGTTTCCAAGATTCTGCTGTCTCTAACGTGGACGGAGAGTGAACGGCGCTTGGGATGACATCATGGGATCTTGCGTGAGTGGATCCCAAAGTGAATGCTATTGGTTGCTGACGTTATTGGATGGATGGCATGGACGTGAGTTTGGGTGGAACTCTCCACTCTCACCCATCTTCTCGAACCAGTTATTCTTCTCACTTTCTTAGGTTAAAATATTACTACCTTCGTCACTTTTCATTTACTAATTTGTGTGAATCCATCCCATGAATAACAAAGTTAATTTTTTTCTTAAATCTTCTAAATTTATTTATTCAACTAAATAGTTATACACAACATTCAATTAAATTAAAATAAATTCGTCCAACATAATATAATTGTTTTTCTTTTTTTTATATATATATTTTATTATTTTTCTCTCTATTTATTATATGTTATTATTATTTTTTTGTCTTCATTTAATATTTATTTTCTTTTTTTTGAAATAATTTTTTAACAAATATTTTTTTAAAATTAGTTAATTTAATTAATTATCATAACTCAAATTAATTATAACTGCATCAAATTATTAAGTAAAAAAATACATTTAACTCATAAATATTTAATATTTTTTAATTAGATGAGTAGTTATTATTATGATAAAATAATTTTAAATTAATTATTTATATTATAATGAATAAATTTATGTATTATCAAAATAAATAAAATTATTTATTATAATCATAATTTTAAATAATTAGTTAATATTTTGTACTTTCAATGTTAAATTTAAAATATTTATTTTAATATATTTTTATTAATTTAATATAATGGTTTAACGAGAAGAATAAGTGGGTGAGTAGGCATGGCAACGAGGCGAGGCGAGGCGGTTTTACCTCTCCGATCGTCGCCCTCGACTTTTTAACCATCACCGTCCCCGTCTCCGATATCTCGTCGGAGTTAGAAATTAAGTCTTCATCCCCGTCCTTGCTTGGGTTTCGGGTTCTCAGCTCCGCTCGTCCCCGATCTATATTAATTTTAAAAGGATAATTATATTTATCATAAATTAATTTTATTATGTATTTTTTATATATAAATAAATATTTATAGTTTTCTAAATTATAATTATTATTAATTAAATATACATTTTAATTTATTATATTTATATTAAAATATGTATGTAAAATAAATATTTAATCATTATTTATTTATATATATATATATATATATATATATATATAGAATATTTATAACATTATTATTATTATAATAACACTGTATTCAAATATTTGAATACTTATAACATTATTATTATAATATTGTATTTAAATATTTGATTATATATATAAGTTAATTCATTTTTAAGTTGTCATTTAAAAATATGAAATATACAATTTATAAAGAAATATTTAATAAGTTAATTCTTATTTAATTAGTTTGAAGTAATAAAAGTTTAAATTATCAATTCCTTTTAATCATTTAAAATACAATTATTTTATTAAGATAAAATTTGATATATAATAAATAAGAATAATTAGATCAAAAAATATGACATAATAACACCTAATAAATATAAATTATAAATAAAATTATATTAGTTACTACTAAGATTTATGTAAAATATTTAGAAAAAGATAAAAAAAATAAAATTAACTTTGTCTTCATCAAATTGGTTGAAAAAATTAAAAAAAAACATATTGATGGGAGAAATTAAGGAAATGTGAAAAACTGAAAAGTAAGAGAGAGAATAATGTAATAAATTAATTGATATAAAAGATAAAAAATTTAAAAAGTGGATAGAAGAAAAATAAAAATTGGTGAAATATAAAAAATGACCTTATATATAATAAAAAAAGAAAAAGAAATATTTTTAAAATATTAATATTTTAAAATTTAAGTTTAAATATAAAGTCGGGCGAGGGCAAATTCGGGTTTTCCCGCTTTAAAAAGTCGAGGCGCGGCGGGGATGAGTAATGCAATCCCCACCCCGACTCCAACTCTGTCCCCGTTATGACTTGATATTTAAATTTAAATTTTAAAATATTAATATTTTAAAAATATTTCTTTTTCTTTTTTTATTATATATAAGGTCATTTTTTATATTTCACCAATTTTTATTTTTCTTCTATCCACTTTTTAATTTTTTTATCTTTTTTAATCTTTTATATCAATTAATTTATTACATTATTCTCTCTTATCTTTCAGCTTTTTCACATTTCCTTAATTTCTCCCATCAATTTTTTTTCAATCTTTTCAACTAATTTGATGAACACAAAGTTAATTTTTTTATTCTTTATATTTTTCTAAATATTTTACAGAAATCTTAGTAGTAACTAATATTATTTTATTTAAAATTTATATTTATTAGGTTTTATTATGTCATATTTTTTTATCTTATTATTCTTATTTATCATATATCAAATTTTATCTTAATAAAATAATTGTATTTTAAAGGATTAAAGGAATTGATAATTTAAAATTTTATTACTTCAAACTAATTGAATAAGAATTAACTTATTAAATATTTCCTTATAAACTATATATTTCATATTTTTAAATTTTAAAATGAATTAACTTATATATATAATCAAATGTTTGAATACAGTATTATAATAATAATGTTATAAGTATTCAAATATTTGAATATAGTGTTATAATAATAATAATGTTATAAATAAAAAATGATTAAATATTTTTTTTCATACATATTTTAATATAAAGATAATAAATTAAAATGTATATTTAATTAATAATAATTATAAATTATAAATTATAAATATTTATTTATATATAAAAAATAGATAGTAAAATTAATTTATTATAAATATAATTATCTTTTTAAAAATAATATAGATCGAAAGCAGCGGGAACCGAAACCCAGTGGGACGGGGATGATGACTTAATTTCTAACCTCGACGGGGATCGGGGATGGTTAAAAAGGTCGGGACGGGGATCGAAAGGCAAAACCCGCCCTCGCCCCGCCCGTTTCCATGGTGAGGAGAAAAAGAAATAAGAGAGCTACACTAGAAAAGAGAAAGAAAAAAAAAAGAATGAATGAATGAGAAAAAAGAAAAAAATTACAAAGAGAGAGAGAAAAATTATATATAAAATGTAGATCGGTCTAAAAGAATAGATAAATTGATGTAGATTTTACTGTGAATAATTTTTTTAAATATATTATTCATAAAATTCATTCTATTTTTGTTTTACTTACAGTTTTTAAATAAATGAATCTCATTCATAATATATTTTTAAAAAATTATTTAAATAAAATTTGTATAAATTTATTTACATAATTAGATCTATATTTTTATTTATGTACAAAATTTAATAATAAAAATAAATTCATCTCATATAATATAATATTTTTTATTAATTTATTTTATTATTTTTCTCCTTTCATTTTTTTTACGCCCATCTCTTGTTCTTCTTTCATTTCATCTTATTCTACTAACTAAAAATGCTATATTAAAATTTGATAAAATCAATCTTTTTTTATTTTTAAATAATAAGAATATTTAAATTATCTAAAAATATTATAATTTAATATATTATATTTAAATAATACTACTATGTTATAATTATTAAGAACAATTAAGTAATTATAAAGTAACTTTTTTAATAAATATTTTTAAAATTACCTAACTCAACTAATCATCACTCAACCTAACTAGAATTAGATTAAATAACTAAATAAAAAATACATTCAACTCATAAATATATGATATATTTTTAATTAGACGAATAATTTATTTATTAGGATAGAATAATTTTAAATAAAATTATTGAATGTCATAATAATTTTAAATAAAATTATTGAATGTCATAATAATTTTAAATAATTAGTTGATATTTTTTTAGTTTTAATGTTGATTTTAAAAAATTTACTCTAAAAAATTTTAATTATATTTTATAATAGTTTCAATTATAAGTAAAAGAGGAAAAAAATTCAGATAGAAGGAGAAAAACAAATAGTGAATAAAGACAGAGAAAAAGAAAAATTACAAGAAAGGAGAAGAAAAATCACATATGAAAAATAAACATGTTTATTTAAATAAATAAATTGATAATAATTATACTTGAGTAATTTTTAATTTAAAATATATTATTTATAAGATTGATTCTTTAAAAATCAATGTTATTATTTTTCATTTACTTAAAAATCAATATTATTAATTTTCATTTATCTTAGTTAATATAATATTATTTTAAAGATATTTAAAAAGAAATTTAATGTTGTTAACATAAATAGTCACATATTTAAAGAAAATAAATACAATCAACTTTTTTTAATCAATAAAGACGGAAGTATATTAGAACATGACCAAAAATACAAAGGGAGTAATATAATCATACAAAAAAATATAAGTCATAATTTTAGTTTTCAATTTGAAACCGAAGGTCTAACATAAGGTATAATAATGTGGGTTGACCCGCATCACGTTTGGTCCATACCGGTTGATCCTCGTAAGGTTTGCGGATTATGTTTGTCAGCTGGCATAATGATTAAAAAAAATTGGTACACTATCAAATTGACACACTAGTTGTCATATTATCTTCCTATAATTTTAATTCATAAATTTTAAAATAAAATATAATAATAATTTATCTTTATAGAAAATTTAATTGTTATAAATTTTAATTGAATATCTCTTCTTCTTTTTATTTTTTTAATTGATTAATTTAATCTTTAACTTCATAATTTATTTATATGTGTTCTGAATAAAGTCATAATTGTCTCTAATCACAATTGATTTTACATTAAATTAAAAAAAAATTAAAGCAAAATATTATCACTAATATTGATCTTAAATTACTAACATTGTACTAAATGAACTTAAATATTAAAAATGAATAAAAACACAAAGAAATAAAAAATGGATTAGAATGAACAATATGAGAATTTGTAAATAATTTATTAGTTTAAATATTAAAAAAATATATAAAACCCACTTGTTGAAAATGCCTATCCTGTCATGTGTTTTTTATGATGAACTTGCGAGTTGATCTACACGGCCCATCCATGGCCCATCCATATTGCTACTCCTACATAAAAACCATAACATATATTTAGATATGTGCTTCCTAACGTAATTTTTAATTCCAAATTAAAAACTTTCACCATCTATTGCTAATATTACTATACCATAACTTGTTACAATTATCCTTCAAATGTTAATCACTTCATTTTGGTTTAAATACATGTATTATAAATACAAGCACCAAAACAATTAAACCAATGCAACTCCAATAAGCTAGCACCCAACCTATCCCTATTGATGTCCACTCCTTGAAATATGGTTTGTCTATCACGCGGTCATCACAATCAGAATATCATAAAGAAATAATAAGTACATAATGTAAGTTCATGTATAATAAGTAACTAATAATTTCAAATTATATTTTTAAACTTACTCATAATCATAACTCAAAATTTATGTAGTGTCAACAATACATATTTATTCAACAATCCACGCACCTTTAAGGTTCATTCTCATTCACACCACACAACGGTCCATTTCTACATATCATGCATTAAAACTTCATATATGTATTTATCACACTTCGACACCTAAGTCAATTAACAACTCAAGTTCACATAATCAAACGGTTACATAAAGGGGTTTTCATGACAGTTAATTTGTCAGTTTTATAACCAAAAAAGATACACACAATAGAGAAAGTCAATTTTAAGGTTTTCTTAAAAAAAAAAATTAGGCCATGTTGTTGCACACTACGTTTGCACGTGTCCATCATCACATTTACTTATTCCACCCCCTTCTTTTTGTTCCATCGCTACCAACATCAACACATCTTCTAAGGTCATTATATTCTCTAACTCTACCCTTACAAAAACCAAAACAGTATTCCAAAATTTTGAACAAAAACAAATAACAACCAAACAATGTATGATGCATTATGAGAAATTCGCACAAAAAAGTAAGTTTACCATGACGAAGATTAAAAACAATGAGGAGGAGATTGATGACAATGTGAAACATGTCCCTTCATTCCCAAGAGATGATTTTGATAATAATTCAAGTCAACAACATTCAAGATTAAAGCAAGCCCAATATGATTCCTGAAAACTAGATAGATTCTTAGAATATTGGATATGGAGGTACAAGTTGATGAAGTGGTATTATGCATAAGTTTCCAAAACACAAGTGTGATAAAATTTCATAACATGACATTTTTCACTGTCATAATCAATTATGATGCATCAGAAATGGAAAAACGATTTTCTCTTTGTCATAATTGATTATACTGGTAACATAATTGATTATGACAGCTCAAATTTGAAAAATATATCCGTTTTGAAGAATAAATATTTTTTAATCCATCCTGATTTTTCTCTACATAAATATTAATGAACAACAACTATTTCCTGATGTTATTTTCCTCTTTAAATGAGTTTTGATGAAAAATAAAAAATACACAATTACAGAATTCAAAAATTCAATTAGTTTTGAGAAAATAATTATGAGCAAGACAACAGAGATATTTTACACCTTCTGAGAAAACCCTCTTCTCTATTGCCCCTTCTGTTATTTCATCGTTAATCACACTTGTCCTTGGATGTTATCATTCTACAGACTTCTACAATTTGTTATCTCCATTACCCAGGTGTGTCTGTTATTATTTTATTACCTTCATCCTTTGTAGGCTTAGGTGATTGTTGTTAAATTCTATTTTTAGAGTTTAGGTTGTTGCTCTTATTTTCTTTTCCTACAAACTAAGGATTTTCTTGTGGGCATTATTTCTTAAGAAGTGTGTTTCTCTATTCATCCTTTTGATTTGTTTGGGGAGGTGTTCATCCTTAGTGGGATTCTAAGGAGGTGTTTTCATCCCTTTGATTTGTTCGGGGAGGTGTTCATCCTTAGTGTGATTCTAGGGAGGTATTCATCCTTTGTGTGTTGGTGGCAAAGGAGGTGCTTTTCATCATTTGATTTGTTCAAAGGAGGTGTTCATTCCTAATGGGATTCTAGGGAGGTGTTCATCCTTTGTGGGTTTCTAAGGAGGTGATTGTATTTTGAATTAGTTTTCCTTTTACTGGTTCCTCTGCTGAGTTGATTGTAATTTGTAAACTAAATTTGAAAGATAGTGAATTGGGGTCACTCTTATGATTAGAGTTGACTGAGAACTGGATGTAGGGTTGGCTATACCCGAACCAGTATAAATCTTTGTGTGATCTTCTTTTTCCTATATTGTCCTTCTCTTCTCTATAATTTTTCCCTTTATTTATCTGATTATATCACTTCCTCTTTATCTATGTTTTATCTGATAATTAAAATTGAATTAATAAATTATTGAACATCTTAAAATAAATTTTTAATTTGGCATCTAATTTTATTTGTCCATCTATTCACCGCTGATAAGTGTCTAGTTTGCATCATTTTTAATGGCGCTTTATTTGAGTTTTCTAGTTTATTTGTGTTAGAATTCCCCTTAATTCCAATTGTTTTCCTTCATTCCACACATGTTATTCGGGTGTCTCAGTTTTGCAGGAATAGCTTTGTTATAGGTTTATAAACTTGGAAAAGGGAAGCATTTGATGAAGCATTGGATGGAAAGGAATTCAAGCCACTAAAAGCACAAAAATAAAACCTTGGATTGCATTGTAAAAGAAAAGAGAAAAGAACACTTCAGGGCCTTAAAGCATTGTTAAAGAGCATTTTGGGTGAAGTTAAGTGAAATCCACTGGCAGTGGGTTTTTCCCACTGGCAGTGGACTTCACTGGAAAATGGCACTGTGGCGTAAAACAAATCCACTGGCCATGGGTTTTTCCCACTGGCCGTGGACTTCACTGGAAAATGAGTATTGGGCCCCTGTCACGATCCACTGGCTGTGGGTTTTTCCCACTGCTAGTGGATTCTGCACGTTTTACATTTTCCTTGAATTAGAGGAGCGGTTTTTGAGCATAAAAGATATAAAAAAGAAGTTACGGAGCACAAAGAGACACACGAAGACGAGAGGCGTTTTTCCCAAAAAGAAAATTAAAGAAAACCAGAGCAAAAGAGGGAGAACGATTTCTTCTATCAAGAGGGAAATTGAAGAAGCTACAGAGGAGATAGTGAGAACTTCTCTTCTATTCTCTAACTTCCTGTCTCATTTCTACTTTTCTCTTATGTTAGGGTTTGATTTATTGTATTGTGGATTGTAATCATCATTTCTATGGCACACTAAATCTCATTCTTGGGATTAGGAGGAATATGTTTATGTATCAATTTTGAATACTTTGAATTTCTCTGTTATTGAATTTCTGTTTTCTATTCATTTCCATGAGAACCTAAAGCTTCTAATGGCTTAGAGATAAGGTTAGATGAATTTAAATGATGTGGATGATTGAGAGATCGATATATCATTAGAAAAGCATGGAATTGAACCTAGGGATTTGGGTTACGAAAGTAGAAAAAACTCTTTGAGGGGTAATTGGATTTTCATAAAGCGTAAAGGATCTACTTAACGAATTGAACGTTGTTCTTCGGTAATTAGGTACGTTAGTGAGGTTTCGAGAGGAATACATTAATCAATTAAGGAAAATTCACCTTAGAAATAGAAGTTGAATAATGGGAAACGAATTGATTTAAATTGAATATGTAACATATAAACCTACCGACTCCTAAGAAAGTTTTCACCTTGAGTCTCTTGTCAATAGTTTTTGGTTTTCTATTCATTTTGCAATATATTCTATTTGAAACGATTTGTTTAGATAATTGAATCACTGTGTACTGGTACTTGGGCATAATCTCTGTGGGAACGATATTTATTACGCGATACTCCGTACGCTTGCGGAACGACTATCAAGTTTTTGGCGCCGTTGCCGGGGATTGTGTTTTTCCCAATATTGGCTAAGTGGTGATTTAGTTAGATTAGACCTTTTAAATTTTCTGCATTATTTTTCTGGTTTAATTTTAATATTTTTCTGCAGAATTACACTTTGGTTCTTGTGTTTTTGTTGATTTTGCAGGTTTCTTTTATGCGAAGGAGTGTTAGATTTGAGGACATCTTTGACCCTGAAATTGAACGGACTCTCCATAAGATTAGAGCTCTCCGCAGACAACTAGAGCAAAACAAACAACAAGCCTCTGTTTCGAAAAACCACAACCATATGGCTAGTCTAGAAAACAGAGCACTCCATGATTTTGCAACACCAAATTCAATGGGTAGAAAGCCTAGCATCACACGGCCTACCATTGAAGCGAACAACTTTGAGTTGAAGCCATCCTTGCTCTCGATGGTTCAACAAAACCAATTTGGTGGACTGTCTTCTGAAGACCCAAATTTGCATTTGCAAATTTTCCTTGAGTACTGTGATACACTTAAAGTAAATGGAGTTTCAAGTGATGCAATCCGATTAAGGCTTTTCCCGTTCTCTTTAAGGGATAAAGCTAGAGTTTGGTTATATTCACTTCCTGAAGGGTCAATTTCAACATGGGAGTAGATGTCTCACACTTTCCTTAACAAGTACTACCCACGCAGTAAGACAAACCAATTAAGGAAACATATCATCACTTTCATCCAGAAAGATGATGAAACTTTATATGATGCTTGGGAGAGGTATAAAGAAATGCTTCGGGAATGCCCACACCATGGGATTGAGCGCTGGTTGACCGTGCACATTTTCTATAATGGGCTATCCCCAAACCAGAAAGTGACACTAGACGCTGCAGCTGGCGGTGCCTTCATGAGCAAAAACATGGAGGAAGGCTATAATCTCATTGAAGAAGTTGCCCAGAACACCTACTAGTGGTCTTCAGAAAGGAGTTTATCAAAAAAAACTCTAGGTAAGTATTCTCTAGATGCTGTCTCTTTACTTACTGCAAAGGTAGAGACTTTGTCTGTTAAATTTGATAAACTAGGAGCAGGTAATACTAATGTTGTCTGTGAGTTATGTGGTGTTTTAGGTCACAATATTTCAGGTTGTCAGCTTGGAGTAACCCAGAGTGTCGAGCCAAAGATGCATCAGGTAGATGCAATTGGAAATTATGGTGGGAACTATGGAAATAATTTTAGACAACCACAGGGACCACCTAGTTTCCAAAACAGACCACCTTCTTTCCAAGGCAATCAAAGTAGTTATAGACAACCACAAGGGTCGTACATTCCACAGAAATCCAAATTAGAGTCCATGATGGAAATGTTTGTAGCTACTCAACTCAAGAAAAATGATGAATTCTCTGAGGCCAGAAAGAATTTAACTACTAAGATGGATTCATTGGCCACCCACAACAAGATCTTGGAAACTAAGATTGCCCAACAAGCCTCCAACTCCATGAGAATACCAGGGACATTTCCTGGAAAGCCCGAGGTGGGACCATCCAATCACACCCTAGCTATCACTCTTAGGAGTGGTACTCAATATGATGGTCCAGTTGGCATGTCAAAAGAGGAAGATAAGGAGGAGAAGAAATTGGATGAGTCTCCATCTCATCCGCTGATTGAGGAGAAATCGTATGGGAAAAAGGAGGAGGTTAAGCCATATCAACCTTTAATTCCGTTTCCTCAACGTTTGGCTAAGGCCAAGTTGGACAAACAGTTTGGTAAGTTTCTTGAGGTTTTAAAAAAATTGTATATCAATATTCCTTTCACAGATGCTTTGCAGCAAATGCCCACCTACACGAAGTTTCTGAAGGATATTTTGTCAAATAAGAGAAAACTGGAGGAAGATGGTACAATAGCACTTACTGAGGAGTGCAGTGCACTGATACAAAGGAAGCTACGACCCAAGCTTCAGGATCCAGGTAGTTTCTCTATTCCCTGTATGATTGGTGACATGGCTATAGATAGAGCATTGTGTGATCTAGGAGCTAGTGTTAGCTTAATGCCATTGTCTATTTCTGAGAAATTAGGATTAGGTGAGTTGAAGCCTACTAGGATGTCTTTACAACTAGCTGATAGGTCTATTAAATATCCTATAGGAATTTTAGAGGATGTTCCTATCAAGGTAGGAAAATTTTTCATACCTGCCGATTTTGTTGTTTTGGAAATGGATGAGGACTCCATGATCCCCATTATCCTAGGCAGGCCATTTTTGGCAACTGCGGGCGTGGTAATAGATGTTAAGAATGGTAGATTGTCTCTGACTGTTGGAGACCAAAAGGTGGATTTTAGCTTGAAGGATGTTTTAAAAAAACCTTTCAATGATGATGTTTGTTGTAGTGTGGATTTTGTTGACCAAGTGGTGAAGGGAGAAACTCTTCCTAATGACCCACTTGAATCTATTTTTGTGATTAAGCCTGCAGGAACATCTAGTTGCTTTGAAGAAAATACCCCACTAAAACATGATACTGAAGTCATGTGTGGTAAAATGGTGAGCCCCAATGTGGAATTAAAGCCTTTACTGGCTTCTTTGAGGTATGATTTTCTTGGTCCTAATTCTACATATCCTGTGATTGTTAATGATGATTTGAATTCATGTGAAATTGAAAAGCTTTTGAAACAACTTAGGTCATATAGGAAAGTAATAGGTTATACAATGGATGCCATTAAGGGGATTAGCCCTTTTTTTTGCATGCATAGGATCACAGTAGAAGATGAGAGTAAGCCCACAGTAGAATCACTTAGGAGATTAAATCCAAAAATGCAAGAAGTGGTTAAAAAAGAAATTTTAAAATTGCTTGATGCTGGAGTTATATACCCTATTGATAGTAGCAAATGGGTGAGTCCAATTCATGTGGTGCCTAAAAAGGGAGGGATGACTGTGGTAGAAAATGATAAACATGAGTTAATCTCTACTAGGACTGTTTCTGGCTGGCGCATGTGCATTGACTATAGGAAGTTAAATAGCGCCACAAAAAAGGATCATTTTCCTCTCCCTTTTATTGATCAAATGCTGGAGAGACTTGCAAAACACTCTTATTTTTGTTATTTGGATGGGTATTCAGGTTTTCACCAAATTCCCATTCACCCTTCTGATCAAGAGAAGACTACCTTCACTTGCCCTTATGGGACTTATGCATATAGGCGTATGCCTTTTGGCTTATGTAATGCACTTGCAACTTTTCAAAGGTGTATGCAAGCCATATTTTCTGATCTTATTGAAAATGTGATGGAAGTCTTTATGGATGATTTTTCAGTGCATGGTTTGGATTTTGATAACTGTTTAACAAATTTGTGCCAAGTTTTGCAACGTTGTGAAGAGACCATTTGGTCTTGAACTGGGAGAAATGTCATTTCATGGTAAGGGAAGGCATATGAAAGTGATGAATATCTCATTGAAATACTTTGGCAAAGATCTCATTGATTTGATGAAGTCAAAGATGAAGTCAAAAGCAACTTTGCAGTGGACAAAAGTCACTAAGATAAAAGAGTAGAAGAATTAGTGTGTCTTCAGCTATGCTTAGGTATAATCATTTTATCTTTTCTGCTGCATGAGGTTTCTTCACTTAAAAGATTTTGCAAAATGCCTCTAAAAATGTTTTTAACAATTAAAAACAAATTATTTTGACAAAAGCTTTCTTAAACAAATTTTTAACTGATACAACTTTGATAGAACCGATTAAAATTACTTAGAATGTTCAGAGAAGTGTTTTTACAGTATTTTAATCGATACAACTTGATTTTAATCGGTTAAAACCACTTGGAGTTCAAGATGATCGATCAGAATACAATTATGACCTATCAGAATCAGATATGATCGATCAGAATTGAATTATGACCGATCAGAACTCTTTTAATCGATTAAATCTCGTTTCAATCGATTAAAACAACTTAGAAAATTTCTACACAGTGTTTTAATCGATTAAAACTTATTTTTATCAGTTAAAATAACTTGAAAAGTTTTACAAGAAAGTTTTGCAGTATTTCAATCGATTGAATCGTGGAACAATCGATTAAATCAACTTAGAAGATTTTTTGTAAAGTGTTTTAATTGATACAAACGTTGTCGTATCAGTTAAAACAAATCTGTTAAAGAATCAAAAATGTATTAATGGATTAAAAGAAGTTTTAACAGATTAAAATTGTACTTTTAACAGATTAAAAGAATCTTTTAACAGATTAATTAATACAGTTGTTTTGAAAATCTTCTATAAAAACAGAGTTGCTTGAACTTTTTAAACATACATTGAACATCAATTTTTACACATCCTTGAGCAATCAATCAAGCAAACTTTAGTACTCTTTTCAAGAAAGATTCGCATCAATTTTTGAGAAGTTCTTTGAAAATCTTTCTTGAGGCAACTTGATTTCTTTTGAAGAAGAAACACTTACAGCATAATTGCATAAACTGGTTTGAGCATTCTAGTTTCTTCTTTTTCATTTCTTTACATTCTTTCTGTATTGTTTGGTGCCTGGAGTTTGGGCACTTGGTTTCTCTGTAGATGGAATTTGGTTGTAGAGGTTATCAGAAGCTGGAATTTGGTTCTTGGTGAGAGGTTGAGTGCGAGAGCTGGAATTTGGTTCTTGTGGTAGATTAAGTGTAAGATTGTAAATGCGTAAAACATTTGATCTAGTGGAACCCAGTGGAATTTGGCTGGAGGCTGGACGTAGCCCTGGTATTGGGTGAACCGGTATAAAATACCGGTGATATCTTTCTTAACCTTTCTCTATTTTAATTTTGTCGCTGCATTTATATTGATTGATTGCTTTGTAATTCAAGAACAGATCTGGAATCTTAATTTTTGAATTAGATAATATGTTATTTGCGAAAAACTTTTAAAGATCAATTCACCCCCCTCTTGATCTCAGCCTCTTTTTCTAACAATTGGCATTAGAGCGAGGTGCTTGAAAGTTATTTAAGTTCTTCGATCCATGGTGAAAAGCAGTTACCGTTTTACGAGGAGCTTCTATTAACGAGACCTCCATTGTTTTGTGGAGCAGATTCTCCTTTTTGGAAAATTAGGATGAAGATCTTTATTGAATCCATTGATAGAAATGTTTGGGATGTAATTTCTAATGGCCCTTTAATTACAGAAAAAGAATGGTCCAGTCTAAATGATGAAGAAAAGAAAAAAGTTCAAAATGATTGCACTGCTAAAAATATTATTACTTCTACACTTAACATGGATGCGTTTTTCAGGGTATCCCAATGCAAATCTGTCAAGGAGATGTGGGATGTTCTTGAGGTTACTCATGAAGGGACAACAGATGTAAAAAGAGCCAGAAAGCATACTCTCATAAGAGAATATGAACTGTTCAAAATGCAAACTGGTGAAAGCATTGCGGATGTGCGAAGCGATTCACTCACATCATTAATCATCTAATGGGCCTAGGTAAGATCTTTGATAAAGAAGAATTAAATATTAAAATCTTGAAATGTCTTGATAGGTCTTGGCAGCCAAAGGTCACAGCAATTTCAGTGTCAAAAGATCTGTCCGTAATGACAACAGCTTCTCTGTTTGGCAAACTCGGAGAACATGAAATGGAAATCAACATATTTAATGAACAAGAAGTCTCTAAGAAGAAAAGCAGAAGTATAGCACTTAAAGTTGAAGAAAAAAATCAAGAATCAGACGAGGAAAGTGAGAACCTTGGACTGCTTGTCAGGAAATTCAACAAGTTTCTCAAGAAAAAGATTCAAGACAAGGAAAAACATAAAAGGTATGAGAAAAAAACTGATTCTTCTAACTTTAAATGCTATGGCTGTGGTAAGCAGGGCCATGTAAGGATGGAGTGCCCGAGAAAAGAACAAACATAATGACAAGAAAGAAGAGAAAGTCAAAAGAAGAGCCTATATAGCATGGGATGACAATGACAGCTTCATCAACGAGACAATTACGATAATGAAGAAGCCAACTTATGTCTAATGGCAAGTCAAAATCCTCAATCCGGCAGTGTAAGTTCTAGTTCTTCTTCAAATTTAGTGAATTATGATTCATTACAAGAAGCATTTAATGAAATGCATGAAGAGGCTAAGAAACTACAAAAAGAAAATGATAGGCTAAAAGGACTAAATAATTGGTTAATAAATAAAGTAGACTCTCTTGAAAAAAGAATACTTGAAGATGAAAGCTGATTGTGATTTCTTAAAATTAATTCATGATAATTCTGATTGTGCATGTAATAAATCATGTAATAAGCTGTTCAGAATTACAAAAGAAAATTGATTTTTTATCACAAAGCTGTTTCAAGGTTTACACAAGGTCAAGCTAATCTTGACGTTTTACTTGGATCTCAAAAACTAATTTTTGACAAATCTGGAATAGGATTTAATCTAGGATGAAATTCAGAAAAACAAATGTAAATAGGAAATCATACTCTGTGATTAAATGTTTTTACTTGCATGAAAAGAGGTCATTCGGTGAAATACTTGTAGAATTAAAAAGTACTGCTATTCCTAAAGGTAGAATGAAGTGGATTCCAAAAATTAATTCATTCCAAATAACCTAATTGGACCCAGGAACTATAAAGGGTACGGAAACATGCTAAATTTGTTTTGCGGGAACAAAATGCGGGAATCCCTTGGAGTTCAAAGCGGTGAATCAGGTTCGATTTCATAAAGCGATTGTTTTAATTGATATAAAACAATATTAATCGATTAAAATAACTTACGAGAGGATATCAAAAATTACTGTACGTACCATTTTAATCGATTGAAATGTCGAATTAATCGATTGAAACGTTCTCAGGTTTTGAGTTTAGTTGTTTTAATCGATTGAAATGAATTTATATCAACTAAAAATACTAAGATGTAAAATTTAATCGATTCCTTTTCGTTTTAATCGATTTAAATTACGTTATCATTTTATTAATTTCATCCTATACAAGAAACAATCGATTCCTTTATGAAATAATCGATTACTTCAACTATAACGAGTTTCAAACCTAATATTAAAAGATCAAATTAATAGGTTAATCAGTTGGTTAATCGATTGATTTGTTTCGAAAATTAGTTTTATAACATCCAATTAAAGATTGGTAAGCAAACCAAATTCAAAATCCCAAGTTTTCATGGTAATCAAAATCTGCATAAATCTTTTAAAATTTCTTTGGCCAGGGTCAAACATATTCCCAAGAGCAATTTAGCTGGTACATCCACTGGTCGAAATCTGTGTTTTTGTCCTTAGTCAAGGAGACATGCAATTAAAGGCTGTTTTTGCGAGTGTTGTGTCTAAAGTAAGCTGCAATTCACAAAAAATGGCATCAGTGAATCTTTAGTTTACTTTCGTGTAGCCCATTGCTCTCGGTATTCTCTTTACGGTTCAAAGTTCTTCTCCCTTCTTTTCTTGTACACACGTCTACGAACCCCTTCTCCGAAAATACAACAAGATGCTTGAGAAGATCTAAGTCAAGAAAGAAGCGAGAAAGGAGAGTCTTCCTCTGCTTGGAAATCGGGGAGGCCACCTTGAAAATTGGTTCGGTGGTGATAGAGATAAGATGAATAACTTCATCACCAATTTTAGTTAAAAGAAGCTGGTTATCCCCAAATTCATAAGGTTTGCGTGGCTGGATGAAGAAGGATTTACTTTATTAAGAAGGAGACTAAAGAGTCAAAAATTGAAGAATGTCCTGGAACTTACTGGCAATATCCAACCAGATCTGGTAAGAGTTTTCTATGCAAATCTCACTGTCAGTGGTTCTACTTTAAGGTCTCGGGTAAAAGGAGTCAATTTGGTCATTACTCCGACATTTGGGATGAAGTTGCTGGCCTCAAAGATGTTGGGGTAAAAATCTCTAGAGGTAATATTGCTTGAATTACCGAGTTTAATAAAACTCAATTTTTTCGCATTTGTCTTAAAGACCAAAATGAATCGGCTAAAATTTTCAATCTTTGGGAAGATGAGGCTTGAATCAAGAATTCTTGCCTTCATTATTGCATGGATACTTACTCCAAGGGGAGTAATCATGCTATACTCAATGAGGGTGATTTGGCTCTCATGTCTTGCATTGAAAACGAGGATTCGGGTTAAGCTGGGTCTATGTTTTTAAAGACCACATGGTAAAAGCCAAGCGGCTTGCTGATTACAAATTACCTTATGCTTTGTTGATCAATAAATTTTTTAGACATTTTGCAGTGGATTTAGAAGGGGAGTATGTAGAAACTCCGAAAGCATCAAATGAGGTTGATGACTCAACCCTACGAAAAATGGGGTTTATTAAAATTGATGATGAATGGATTTCGAAGGTGGATGCTTGGGATGTCGAGAGGGTGAGGAAGAAGATGAAGATGAAGATCGGGGCCAGATCCCTTCCTCTCCAGTGCTTGCGAGAGGTTCCAAAGTCAACAAGTGGTCAAACATCCTATGAAAACATGGAAATTATCCCTTTCATGGAGCAGCCTGACCAGTGGGACTCCTCTATCTCGGTTTGAAAGAACTATGCTTTCTCAAATGGGCTGCGGTGCGGGAAAATCAGAGAAAGCATATGCAAATGACATTCCAACACTTTCGGCAAACCAACCATCAATTTGCATCCCTTGGCAACCAAATTGCTGATATCTACACCAAGTTGGAAGATATGCGAGCTGAATCAAGGAAGCTGGGATGATTAGATTTATGGATAAAAAGGGTCCCTTCTCATCTTTGATTGCTTATTTCTTTTGATGCTTATTCTAAATTTACGGGTACGTAATATTCTTGGTTATATACCAGGCACAATCTCTCTAGCTTTGAATTAATATAATGTAGGTTTAATTCGAATCAAACTAGCATAGATAGAATTCAAAATAGATCCCTGAGAGTTTTAGGTGATACAAAATAGAATTAATCGATTAAATTGATTAAAGGAAACACTTTTCATAACAAAATAATCGATTAAAACTTCGTATCAATCGATTAAAATCTTTATAAACTAGCTTACATCAGTTAAATTAGCTAAATAAGATTTTATTCTGATTTTGATGAATCTATTAGTTAAAATTTAATCGATGTAGTTGATATTATTATCCTTCTAGCTGATCAGTGTTACAAAATATCCACCAAGATTAGGCGTGAGAAATTCCCATCAAACATTAATTAGATTTCAAAAACTGGTTGTTTTAATCAATAAAAAAAATCTTTTAAATCGATTAAAAGAATTTATACAACATTTTTCCTTACTGTTTTAATCGATTAAATGTCGAAATAATCGATTAAATGCACTTATGTTTTATATTTCAAAGTTCTTCACTATTTTAATCGATTAAACCTTTATTTCAATCGATTAAAATCATTAAACATGAACATTTTAATCGATTTTATCCTGTTTTTAATCGATTTTTATTCTGGAAAGAAAAATTAAAGGCTTTAGTTAATGGTTGTTCTTGTAACATGCTACTAAAGCGTGATTCCCTTATCTTTACACGTGTTAATTGTATTCATTACAAACGTGTTAATGAAGATAAGTTTGAATCAACTTTGATTGATCTTTACATGAATAAGATATCGTATTTTTTTCTATTTTTCAAAATCTTTTCAATACATACCTATGCATTGTTTCTCTTATGTTCCCTATTTTTATTTTTTGATGAAGTCAAAAGGGGGAGAAATAGTTGCTTTTACTTTTGATCAATTTAAAGGGAGAAATAAACTCTAAATTTAGGGGGAGCAACAATTTAGGGGGAGAAATAGGAAGATAATTCATTTTTGATTACTCACTAATCTGTATTATCAAGTGACTTCTTTTGCAGAGTTTTGTTTTCAAAAATGGTGTTTGTCTTCATCAAATAGGGGGAGACTGAAAGTGATGAAGATCTCATTGAAATACTTTGGCAAAGATCTCATTGATTTGATAAAGTCAAAGATGAAGTCAAAAGCAACTTTGCAGTTGTAGACCCCTAATTTTGCCCGGCCTCTCAAAATAAAGGCTAAGAAAACTTCACATGAAAATAAAGTTCACCCGGCTTTATATCAAAAACCGAGAAAGACCTCCCGCAACAAGACGGGGTTCACCCATCCACACAATAAAGACTAAGGAGACTTCCTACACGAAGATAAAGCTCGCCCGGAATCTTAATAAAGGCCAAGAAGACTTCCTATAAGAAGATCAAGCTTCAACGAACATCTATCGGCATCAATCTACGTCCGAAAAAGGAAAGGAAAGCTTCCCAGGGGTCCCAGAATGCGAAAACAGGCCAAGACAGGTTGGGACATCCATCCCAAACTGGGACAACCGTCCCAAACATCAAAAACCAAGTGAGACGCACGTCTCACCTTTGGGACGCACGTCCCAAACCCTAAAATTCAAGTGGGACGGCCGTCCCAACCCAAACTGGCCGTCCCACTCTCCCCCCAGCTTGGCCCAATGTAAATTTTGCAGTTGGGACGACCGTCCCAACCCAGACGGCCGTCCCAGATGTCCAGGCTGCGAAATCTATAAATAGGAGCCTCATTTGTCATTCTCCAGACCCCAGACAACTCCAAGACTTGTCTTCTTCTCTCCCTCCTTCGAATGATCTCTCTGATTGCCTTTAATAGGTAACAATCAGTTAAGGAATTTGTATTCCGGCATTCGATTCTTCTAGAAAATTTTAGTCGAGTCGAGTTTATTCGAGAGGAGAGTCGTTGTAGAGTGAAGGATTGCCGCAAAGCGTCCTCTGTATAAAAGACTTATAATATAAAGCTTGCTTCGGAGGTTCTTCTCAATTCTCTTCCCTTTTATCGCTTTATTTACTATTTTCTGTATGCAATGTAGATAAAACCATGTAGATAGCCATATTTACTGTACAAATAAAATAGGGTAATAGCGTAATTTCTTGTAACCTTTACTTAAATGAATTAATCCGTCATAGGAAACCCGAAAGGGGCGTTGTGGGGTGCTAATACCTTCCCCACACGTAACTAACTCCCTTACCCGACTCTGGTTATAATGGCCAAGTTTGGTTTTTATTAAAATCAATGCCTTTTTCTCCTTTTCCAATGTTTATGGTTAAAACATTGGTGGCTACTCCAAAAGAACCCTTTTCGAAAACCTTGCTTCTATTAGAGGATAGTTCAGCGTTGAGCGCCTCGGAAGCAATGAACATATTTTTAACAAAAAACGCGAGTCTCAACCATCTTTTCGTGACCGCTCGCATTAACGTTCGAGATGTCCCTGGACGTCGGAACGGACGGCGGCGACAGATGGCGACTCCACTGGGGAAGCTAGAGAGTTGATCCCATTTAGTGACAGATAAATTCTAACTAAGTAAAGATTTGAAATTACGCCTTTACCCTTTTCTGTATTTTTATTGTATGTCTTTAATAACTGCTGTATGATTACTTCTGCAAATTGTTTGAAATATAAATTGCACACAAAAACCCTTGCACACAATAGTCCCTCTATACCGGGGGCAAGAGTGAATACCTATAGGGAGTGGGTGGCGAGATATGACCAGGCTTGTTGGCACACGGGGCTACAACCGTTGTCGGAAACCACCAACTCAAGGTGATAACTTTCTTCTTTTGGTCTAAGGATGTCGACACGGAGTTCCGTGCATGACCCGAGGACTGAGAGATTGAGAGGTCCCTATAATGGGGGCACCTTGGGGACCTTTGGCCTTGGTGAGAACAGTTAGAACCGCCTAAACCAAGCACGTTTCTGCAGGAAAACCCTACCTCGTGATTAAATAAGCGTGGCTCTGCTCATGGATGTATGAATTGTGTGTGCATACGTTTGCTGCATTTGTATTGATGCATTAACATAGGGTAATCATACAACAAACAAAAAAATGAAAAAACCCTAAAAATCACAAAAAGTGATAAGATAAAAGACCTTTATCTCGGACACTCTTCAGTTAAGCTAGCCTGATTTTAGGTTCTTTGTAAGCTAAGTAGCCACGTTGACCGACAGAAGAGATAAAGGGTCATAAAAAAAATATAAAAACAATTAAAGCCATAAAAATACCTCTGTTACAAAATAAAAGTTTTTTAGCAAAAGTCCTATAATTCATACCACTTGTTGCTCATAAAAATAAAAAGAGAAGAAAATAGGACTCTCTTCATTAAAATCCATAAACATTCATATAGATAAGCTTTCTTTTCAAGAAAAACCCAGTACTATCATACATCATATTAGGAATAAAACATGGTAATACTTAGAAAAATAAACACTTGCATACATGCATTTACAAAAATTCATCCTCATATCATGCATTTTCACTTTTGCTAGATAATGGAGGGATCCGGTAATAGACAATTAAAGAAAGTGGAGATCCTTTTATGCCGTGTAGAGAAGTTAAGGCGAGTTGTGTACATATATGCCGCCGGAGGTCCGTGCTAGTTTTGAGAAGTCTTATGGAATAATTCTTGACCTCTTGAAGATCAGTATTGATCCGATATTTGTTAGAGCATTGGTCTACTTCTGGAGTCCCAATCTACACTGCTTTGAGTTCTCGCAGTTTGACTTGGTACCAACCTTAGAAGAATATAAACTCATGGTCGGATGGCCTCGGTCGGTTGGGGTCTATGTTTGCTCGGGAGTATACGTAGGCTGTGAGTAAGGTTGCTACTATCATACGACTGCCTCCTCATCAATCCACCCTAGAGGGAAAAGGGAATATCGAGAGGTTGGAAAATGGTCGTAATAGAAGACCACTTAGTTTCTCCGGCTGAAAAGAAAGATTGGTCTACATTCAACAAAACTCTAGCATTGGCAATGTTTGGAATCATATTATTCTCATTTCATGTGAACATTGTGGATCATGCTTGCAATAGATGCATTTTTTGCACGGGATGTGTACTCAAAGAGTCCTGTACCTGCAATCCTCGCCGACACCCTGCTTTCGTAGATTTTTGCCGAGCGAAACAGGGGAAAACACTTAGATGCTTGCACTTCATTATTATACGTGTGGGGCATTACTCATTTTTATGCTTCAAGCCACATGGGCGTATTTCCTGATCCTCTAAGGAGTTTTTCGAAAATCCCTCTTCAACATCATCAAGCTTTAGAGTGGAAGACCGAGTTAGAAAGCTGGAACATAGAGCACATATCATGGGTTTGCTCTTGGTTCCGACTCGGTTATATTCTCATACGATGTGGAGATTACCTGAGCATACCACTTCTAGGTCTCAGAGGTTGTATAGCCTACTCTCCTAAGATGGCTATGAGACAACTTATGAGAACCCGGACAGCGCCAACTCGGGAAGAGCTCGGAGGGCTGAGTCTATGCCATTATTCCCATAGCTTTGAAGAAGTATCCGTTGTCCGGAAAGCATGGGAAAGACCAGTTTATATGGGAGATAAAGAACTCGGAAAGGTTCAGGTATCTACATCCCATGAATATGAAGAATGGAGGAAAAATAGAGGGATACCCCAACCATCTACTGCATTCACCACAACGTTAGTCAGTGAAGAGCTACAATTGCAGGTCAATGCCTTAAACAAGAGGGTTGAAGTCATGGAAGCACAGCTAAGGGCTTTTGAAGAAAAAGAGCAAGAATCAACCCTTATAATAGATGGTCTAAAAAGGCAATGTAGAAAGAAGGACCATGAAATAGAGCATCTTAAGAATGATTGTGCTGATTATCAGGAAGAGACTAAACAAGCATTGAAGATTCCGAGACTTGACCAAGATAGTCTGCTCCGGGACATGAATGACGAAATAACACATCTTGAGAGCACGCTTACAGAACAGGCAAGAACGATCAAGTTAATACAGGATGACCTAGCAAATACTCGGTCAGAAGCACAGAAGTGGTGGGAAACCGCTGAAAAATACAGAATATACCTAGAGGAGCTACATGAGAAAGAAAAAGATGGATTAGCTCAGTATGGTCAATTACTTCTTGAAAAAGACCGAATAATAAAGAGGTCTGATCAGCAGCATGCCTTGATCGTTCATCAGGAAGAGAAGATAAAAGAGGCTCGTATATATAATGAAGATATGAGCCGGGCGGTATCTGAGCAAATCAAGACGCTCAAAAATCACGTGATAACGGCTGAAGACGAATTACGAAGAAAGCCTAATTTACCTATAGGATTCTTCAAGCTTTTTCGCTTTTGTCAACACTTGCTTCAAAGCATTGTATAAAAGGATATACACTTTCTAATAAAAGGATTTCTTTTTTCCTTAAATTGTCTATTGCATTCATAAGTTGCATACATTCACACATCCCTCCTCGTTTTAATAAAGATAATAAAAAGAAAGAATTAACTGATGTGCTTTCCACAAATCAGAAAAATGAAAAAGAAGCCTTTCGTCATCAAAATCTCTACGACGGTCGATAAACCCGAAGATAATAACAAACAAGCACTGTTAATCATTCCAATTGATAAAAGGGAAGAAGCAATAATGCCTTTACGTTTATTCGTGCCGCGTCCTTTCCCTTATTCATCAAATAAAGCTGTACCTTGGAGATACTCAGAAGAATTGCCAGTTAATCAAGATATCTCCAATATAGCCGGTATTGGGGGCATGACTCGAAGCGGAAGAATATACTCCCCCAAGGAATTACAAGAAAATACTCCTAAAGAGAAGGCGAAAAATAAGGCTGAAGAAGAAAATGAATCCAAGGAGGAGACAGATGAGTTACTCCAATACATAAGACAAAGTGAGTACTCTATCATCGATCAACTCAATCGTACTCCAGCAAAGATAACTTTGTTATCACTCATCATGAGTTCGGAACCACATCGAAACGCATTGTTAAAAGTTTTGAATGAATCATTCGTTCCGCATGCAATATCCCAAGACAAGTTTGAAGGAATTATTGGTAATATTACAGCCAATAATCACCTTACCTTCACTAATGAAGAACTCCCTATTGAAGGGTCCAATCATAATAAGCCCTTGCATATTTCTGTCAAATGCAAGGAATATCTCATTTCCAAAGTTCTTGTGGATAATGGGTCATCCTTAAATGTTATGCCTAAAAGTACACTCGACAAGATAACAGTGCAAGGAACACACATGCGCCCGAGTAATACAGTTGTTCGAGCCTTTGACGGATCAAGACGTGAAGTAGTAGGAGAGATTAGTCTACCAATCCAAATTGGCCCTACTATCTTCAACATAGACTTCCACGTGATGGACATCATGCCAGCATACAGTTGTCTCCTTGGTAGACCTTGGATTCATAGCGCTAAGGCAATACCTTCAACGCTACACCAGAAAGTCAAGTTTGTGATAAATGATAAACTCGTCACAGTTCAAGCTGAAGAAGACTTTCTGATTAGCAAACCGTCTGTCCAACCATATGTGGATGCGACTGAAGAGGCTCTTGAAACATCTTTTCAAGCGCTCGAAATTGCCAACATAGAAAGACTCCCTGGTAATATAAAGGTGGCCCATATGATGAAAAGATATGGATATCGCCCAGGACAGGGGCTCGGAAAGAATGCTCAAGGGATAAGAGAGCCACCAGATTTCAAGGATAACCCGCTAAAGTATGGTTTAGGGTACGACCCCACAAAAGATCAAATCATACGAAAAATAGGGAAGTCTTACCCCTCGAAGACGATATTCCGAAAAAGAGGGGTATTAGCGCAAAGGGTAGCGTTAGTCATTAGGTGTCCTTCTTCTGATTCTAAGGGATGTAAACCTAGTGACTATTAGAGATCACTCCTCGGGGTATGCCCGACCCCCGAGCATCTTTAGGGCACACATTTCCCTGAAATTACAAAAGAATGTTATTCTTACTATCTGCTTCTTTTCTTACTAAATGTATCTATACCCCATTTTAATAAACAAGGTTTAGATAAAACGTTTTGTTTCAAATGCGTCCGAACAATTAAAGCGCCGCAAAGTAAAGTAAAAAATGATTGACCAACTAGAAACACAAATGAAATCTATCTTGACAAAATCAAGTTTCGACAATGTTGTGCAAAAAAAAAATATATATATGCATATAAAAGAAAAGCCCGTCGAGGCCAAAGGCCGAGACAAGAAAATAAAAGGGCAAAATACCCGGCAGGAAACCCACAAAGGGGGCTGCACAAAAGATAGGGTAAACCCGGCAGGAGACCCGAACAATAATAAAGGGTAGCCTGGGCAAAAGTTAGGGTTATTAAAAGTCCGCTAGGTATTCCTTAAAATAAATACAAAAAAGGGAAACCTAGACAAAAGTTAGGACGTAAGCACAGCATCCTAGACTGAAAACCTGAAAGGGCGGCCCAGGAAAGTTAGTCGATCACAAAAAAAGGCGTCATAAATCAGTAAACAATGATGCCACATCATAAGAATAAAACATTTATCTAAACTAGCCTAAACACCGACCAACCGCGGCTAGCCATTCTTACCTCTATTATAAAAAATATCCCTCTAAAACACAAACCTTTGTTGTAAATCCTTTTCTTTCTCTTCTCTTGACCATTTCACTATAAAGCATTCAAGTAATAAAGGGGAATGTGGTAACATAGTGATCAATAGGAAGGTCGAAATCCCTAAGGAAAGGAAGGAGGGCATTGATATGGCAGTTGCCCTACGGACAGAAGATAGTTCTTCGGCCATAGCAAAGAAAATTCCAAGACAGCAAATCAATACAGCTTAGCTTGTTGATCAAGAAACAAGATGACGTAAAGGCACAACAGCGAGAATGCGCCCGAAGTCAAAGCACATCAGTTAAAACTTTCAAAATATTAACTGAAATAGATCATAGGATGCATATCATGAAGCATTACATACATTAAAGCATAAATGAAGGGAATCCTATCTTCAGTTTCATCAAAAAACACGAAAATTAACTCAAAAAACAACAACATCAACATAAGGAGCTTGAGACGGCCATCCCAAAGTCCAGACGGCCGTCCCAAGTGCCCAAATTCAGTTGGGACGCACGTCTTAGGTGGGGGTTGGCTTATGTGCAAACTTTGCAGATGGGACGGCCGTCCCAACCCAGACGGCCGTCCCAAACCTCCTGGCGCGACCTATATAGGTGGGGCGCGGGTTTTGGCTCCAGTACCTCAATCCAAGCTTCCTATCTTGCTTTTCCTCCTTCTCTATACACTTTTAGCATCCCTAAGAGAGTAGAGCTCACAATGGAACGTGGAGAAGCCTCATCCAGGAGAAAGCGCACCAGGACTCGCTGCCAGAAGAACTCCTGTCACCAGCATGTTGCTAGCAGAAGCACATCAACAAAGACTGGCAAATATCCAACAATTTGCCTGGTATCCTATGCTGCGACTGGATTTTGAAATCTTAGCTACATTCGGCTGGGAGCAAGATGTCAGAAAGTTCATCCACAACATAGGATGGGACTTTCTGCTCCGCGAGCCACCTACTCGGATCCACCGCACTGCCACAATGGAATTTCTTGCCTCTGTCAACATGATGGAAATGCCATCCGCAACTCCCGGAGTGCCACCAACTCAAGCTGTCTCCTACTCGGATGGAGGGAGCCTACCGGACCACTGTTCTAGATGACTTTAATGTCATAATGGGTTTCACGCCAACGAGCAGATACAAGAACACCGGAATACCGGTCCGCATATCCGGAAAAACCTCGTCGTTCTCACCACCACTAGCATGTGGAAAGAGATCACTGGAGCTCACAACCTGCCAACTCACTTGAAGGGGGCATCCTTTTCTCCTCCGCTCCGCATATGCCATAAACCGCTCGTCGGGACCCTACACGACCGGAAGGAGAGCCAGGGGAAGGTAACGTTGGCCGACCTTTTCATCGTCTACTCGTATGCACCAGGGGCATAAATGCAACCGGGATACGCATTCCCGAAGGCCATAAAGGAATGCGGTACTCGGGACCAGCGAGGAGCTATCATGATAGCTCCCCTTCTTACCCCTTTGGCTGAGTATTGGGGATGCACCGATGGAGAAGATCTCCCAGCTGAACTCCAACCGGAGCCGATCAACGGAGGAGTGCCGACACACATGAACATCCTCAGCGAGGCAAGGGACGGGGTTCATCTTGAACCCTATCATCTCGATTTCATGGGATATGCGCGACTTCGATACGCTGCAAGACATCCCTACTACCTCCAAATCCCAACAGACAGTCACGCGATCCAGACTTCCCCGGCTTGTACCGACGCCTGGATGAGGAGCATGCATACATGGAAGGAGAGTTCCAGTTCATACGCCAACAGTTTAGTCAGCTGACTGTTAGGCAAGATAGGACGGACCGCCAGATAGAGAGCTTGGTCCAGACTCAGGCGAGGTTCCAACGCCGCCTACTCCGCCGCTTCCCTTCGCCAGTACCATCCTCCCACTCCAGTCCAGAGGCAGATGATTAGGAGGAGTCTTCTTATAATTTTTAGTATTTTGAAATGCTTGAATGTATCAAACAAAAAACAGTAATAAATAAAAGTAGTTATTTCTGTTTCATATTTCAAAAGCCCATGTGTACAAAAACTATAAAATAAAAGGCACACATGATATGCTAAAAAGCCGGATTTCAAAAAATTCGCGATAAAATTAAATCGCGATAGAAAAAGGCAAAATCGAAATTATATTCAGCAGAATAAGGAGCTTCAAGGAAACTAGTTCCAACCATCAAACTTCTACACCAATAAAAGAAGGAGAAGAAAAGCCAATGGAAAAGGCTTGATCATCCCCAAGAGGATCCTTGCCTACTCCAAAGGCAAAATGAAAAAGACTACTTCGTGACTCAGCTTCATTACCACATGAGTCATCAAGCACACTCATATAAGGATCTCCGCTTCATTCCCCAATGAAGAACAAGGGTTACACAAGAGCCCATCATACGAAGTCAAGTTCCCTATATCACCGGGGGGCAACAAAAAGAAAAGAAAGAAAATTTTTCATCTACAACAGAGGCCACTACAGAAAAGGCCAAATAAATGTCTCTAAACAGAGCATATCAAGAAAAATCTCCACAAAGAGGAAAAGAAGAAAAATCTTCACCCCGATCAATAAAAAACTTCACAAAGCCAAGAGCCAAGACTCCATCATCAAAGTTGAATCCCCAAGAAATAAAGGAAAATTCCCCAGGGATCATCGAAAAGAAAAAAGAAAAAGAAATCTTTTCATTCAAAAAAGAAGCCAATGTGCATAAAAAGAGCACACATACAAAAAACCAAATCGCAAAAAAGAGAAATTGCGAGAAAAGGGTAAAAACCCATTCCCCAGCAAAATAAGAGCTTAGGCAAAACCAGCTCAAACAACAGCAGCCAATAAGGAGTCGAAAAACTCCATTTCTCCCTAGAGGGACAATTCAAGACAGATCTCCGGAATGAAATTAATTCCCCAGTGGATCATCAACAAGAAAACTATCCAGTGAGCCTACGACAAAGGCAAACTACAAAATTATATCCACAGGGAGTTAATCGCTCATAACGCCCAAAGACGGATATCCATAGTGAAGCACAAAGCCTTCACTTGCAACAAGCAAGCAAAAAACTAATATCCCCAAGAAATAGGAAATCAGCCTATGCAAGAGGCAATCCAAACCCTCAAAGTCTTCACCACTATTGAAGCATTCGCCTAATCAAGAGGCACAATCAAGAAGAGAATTCAAAATCCCCAGAGGATTCCCGCCTAAAAAGAGGCAATCAACAAGAATCCCCGGCCAAGACCGGACGGCTAAAAGGAAAAGCCAAAATCAAAGAATCCCCGGCCAAAGCCTGATGGCTAAAAGAAAAAGCCAAAACAATGAAATCCCCGGCAAAGCCGGATGGCTAAACGAAAAAGCCAAAAACAAAGAATCCCCGGTAAAACCGGATGACTAACGGAAAAGTCAAAAAGTCAAATATTCCCCATGGAATAGGCGCATGAACGAAAACAATAAGTCGCCAACACATCTCCAAAACTAGATAATCACAGGATTAACTACCAAAAAGTGCATCCTGAGAACCTTGCAGAACAGGGTTCGAACCGGATGGGGGTAGGTACCCAACAGAATCTTGCACAGCGAGATTCGGACAAGGTGGGGGTAGGTACCCATCAGAATCTTGCAGAACAAGATTCGGACCAGGTGGGGGTAGGTACCCATCAGAATCTTGCAGAACAAGATTTAGACCAGGTGGGGGTAGGTACCCATCAGAATCTTGCAGAACAAGATTCGGACCGGTGGGGGTAGGTACCCATCGAATCTTGCGTAATGAGATTCGGACCGGGTGGGGGTAGGTACCCATCGGAATCTTGCAAAATGAGATTCGGACCAGGTGGGGGTAGGTACCCATCGAATCTTGCGAACGAGATTCGGACCGGGTGGGGTAGATACCCATCGAATCTTGCGAACGAGATTCGGACCGGGTGGGGGTAGGTACCCATCGGAATCTTGCGAACGAGATTCGGATCGAGTGGGGGTAGGTACCCATCGGAATCTTGCACAACGAGATTCGGACCGGGTGGGGGTAGGTACCCATCGAATCTTGCGAACGAGATTCGGACCAGGTGGGGGTAGGTACCCATCGAGCCTTGCGGAACGGGGTTCGGACCGGGTGGGGGTAGGTACCCATCGAGCCTTGCGGAACGGGGTTTGGACCGGGTGGGGGTAGGTACCCATCAAAATCTTGCGTAACGAGATTCGGACCGGGTGGGGGTAGGTACCCATCGAGCCTTGCGGAACGGGGTTCGGAACGGGTGGGGGTAGGTACCCATCGAGCCTTGCGTAACGGGGTTCGGACCGGGTGGGGGTAGGTACCCATCGGAACCTTGCGGAATGGGGTTCGGACCGGATGAGGGTAAGTACTCATCGAATCTAGCAAAAATGCAGATTCGTACCAGGTGGGGGTAGGTACCCACCAAAACCTTAAAAATAAGGTCGCATACCGGATGAGGGTAAGTACTCATCGGAATCTAGCAAAAATGCGGATTCGTACGGGTGGGGGTAGGTACCCACCGTAACCTTAAAAATAAGGTTTTGTACCGGATGAGGGTAGATACTCATCAAAAAAACTCAGCAAAATGCATCGGGTAGAGTAAAAATACTCACCAGAAGCATTACTAAAAAAGGGGTGCAAAGACTTGCTTCTATTAGATGATAGTTCAGTGTTGAGCACCTCGGAAATAAGTACCCACAAGAGTTTAGCAAAATGCGAACTCATACCAGGTGAGGGTAGGTACTCACCAAAACCTTGTAAGAACAAGGTTCATACCTAGTGGGGGTAGGTACCCACAAAAGTCTAGTAAAATACAGACTTATACCGGGTGAGGGTAAGTACTCACCAGAGCTTTATAAAAGGAGGCTCAAACCAGATAGGGGTTGGTACCTATCAAAATATTTATCATCCGGAGGATCAGCAAAGAAGCAGCATCCGAAGGATAACCGGGCAAAAGGGTTAACTCCTTCCCCTGCCGAATAATTTTGTCACCAACAAAATTAATTAGGCAGGTGAAGGGGGGGCAGCTGTAGACCCCTAATTTTGCCCGACCTCTCAAAATAAAGGCTAGGAAAACTTCACATGAAAATAAAGTTCACCCGGCTTTATATCAAAAACCGAGAAAGACCTCCCGCAACAAGACGGGGTTCACCCATCCACACAATAAAGACTAAGGAGACTTCCTACACGAAGATAAAGCTCGCCCGAAATCTTAATAAAGGCCAAGAAGACTTCCTATAAGAAGATCAAGCTTCAACGGACATCTATCGGCATCAATCTACGTCCGAAAAAGGAAAGGAAAGCTTCCCGGGGGTCCCAGAACGCGAAAATAGGCCAAGACAGGTTGGGACAGCCGTCCCAAACATCAAAAACCAAGTGAGACGCACGTCTCACCTTTGGGACGCACGTCCCAAACCCTAAAATTCAAGTGGGACGGCCGTCCCAACTCAAACTGGCCGTCCCACTCTCCCCCCAGCTTGGCCCAATGTAAATTTTGCAGTTGGGACGACCGTCCCAACCCAGACGGCCGTCCCAGATGTCCAGGCTGCGAAATCTATAAATAGGAGCCTCATTTGTCATTCTCCAGACCCCAGACAACTCCAAGACTTGTCTTCTTCTCTCCCTCCTTCGAATGATCTCTCTGATTGCCTTTAATAGGTAACAATCAGTTAAGGAATTTGTATTCCGGCATTCGATTCTTCTAGAAAATTTTAGTCGAGTCGAGTTTATTCGAGAGGAGAGTCGTTGTAAAGTGAAGGATTGCCGCAAAGCGTCCTCTGTATAAAAGACTTATAATATAAAGCTTGCTTCGGAGGTTCTTCTCAATTCTCTTCCCTTTTATCGCTTTATTTACTATTTTCTGTATGCAATGTAGATAAAACCATGTAGATAGCCATATTTACTGTATGAATAAAATAGGTTAATAGCATAATTTCTTGTAACCTTTACTTAAATGAATTAATCTGTCATAGGGAACCCGAAAGGGGCGTTGTGGGGTGCTAATACCTTCCCCACACGTAACTAACTCCCTTACCCGACTCTGGTTATAATGGCCAAGTTTGGTTTTTATTAAAATCAATGCCTTTTTCTCCTTTTCCAATGTTTATGGTTAAAACATTGGTGGCGACTCCAAAAGAACCCTTTTCGAAAACCTTGCTTCTATTAGAGGATAGTTCAGCGTTGAGCGCCTCGGAAGCAATGAACATATTTTTAACAAAAAACGCGAGTCTCAACCATCTTTTCGCGACCGCTCGCATTAACGTTCGAGATGTCCCTAGACATTGGAATGGACGGCGGCGACAGCAGTGGACAAAAGTCACTAAGATAAAAGAGAAGAAGAATTAGTGTGTCTTCAGCTATGCTTAGGTATAATCATTTTATCTTTTCTGCTGCATGAGGTTTCTTCACTTAAAAGATTTTGCAAAATGCCTCTAAAAATGTTTTTAACAATTAAAAACAAAGTATTTTGACAAAAGCTTTCTTAAACAAGTTTTTAACTGATACAACTTTGATAGAACCGATTAAAATTACTTAGAATGTTCAGAGAAGTGTTTTTACAGTATTTTTATCGATACAACTTGATTTTAATCGGTTAAAACCACTTGGAGTTCAGGATGATCGATCAGAATACAATTATGACCTATCAGAATCAGATATGATCGATCAGAATTGAATTATGACCGATCAGAACTCTTTTAATCGATTAAATCTCGTTTCAATCGATTAAAACAACTTAGAAAATTTCTACACAGCGTTTTAATCGATTAAAACTTATTTTTATCAGTTAAAATAACTTGAAAAGTTTTACAAGAAAGTTTTGCAGTATTTCAATCGATTGAATCGCGGAACAATCGATTAAATCAACTTAGAAGATTTTTTGTAAAGTGTTTTAATTGATACAAACATTGTTGTATCAGTTAAAACAAATCTGTTAAAGAATCAAGAACGTATTAATGGATTAAAAGAAGTTTTAACAGATTAAAACTGCACTTTTAACAGATTAAAAGAATCTTTTAACAGATTAATTAAGACAGCTGTTTTGAAAATCTTCTATAAAAACAGAGTTGCTTGAACTTTTTAAACATACATTGAACATCAGTTTTTACACATCCTTGAGCAATCAATCAAGCAAACTTTAGCACTCTTTTCAAGAAAGATTCGCATCAGTTTTTGAGAAGTTCTTTGAAAATCTTTCTTGAGGCAACTTGATTTCTTTTGAAGAAGAAACACTTACAGCAGAATTGCATAAACTGGTTTGAGCATTCTAGTTTCTTCTTTTTCATTTCTTTACATTCTTTCTGTATTGTTTGGTGCCTGGAGTTTGGGCACTGGTTTCTCTGTAGCTGGAATTTGGTTGTAGAGGTTATCAAGAACTGGAATTTGGTTCTTGTGGTAGATTAAGTGTAAGATTGTAAATCTGTAAAACATTTGATCTAGTGGAACCCAGCTGAAATTTGGTTGGAGACTGGACGTAGCCCTGGTATTGGGTGAACCAGTATTGTCGCCGCCGTCCGTTCCGACGTCCAGGGACATCTCGAACATTTATGCGAGCGGTCGCGAAAAGATGGTTTAGACTCGCGTTTTATGTTAAAATTATGTTCATTGCTTCCGAGGTGCTCAACAACTGAACTATCCTCTAATAAAAGCAAGGTTTTCGAAAAGGGTTCTTTTGGAGTCGCCACCAATGTTTTGACCTTAAACATTGGAAAAGGATAAAAAGGTGTTGATTTTATTAAAAACAAAACTTGACTATTATAACCAGAGTTAGGTAAGGGAGTTAGTTACGTGTGGGAAAGGTGTCAGCACCCCACAACGCCCCTTTCGGGTTCCCTATGATGGATTAATTCATTTAAGTAAAGATTATGAGAAATTACGCGATTACCCTATTTTATTGCATAATGTTAAAAATGGCTATCTACATGACTTTATTTCTTATTGCATACAGAAAACAATAAATAAAGCAGTAAAAGAGAAGAGAATTGAATAGAACCTCCGTAGCAAGCTTTGTATTACGAATCTTTAATCGTGAGGATGCGTTTTGGCAATCCTTCGCTCTACAAAGACTCTCCTCTCCGAATACAAGATCGACTCGACTCAATTTTAGAAGAATCGAATGCTGGAATATGATTCCTTAACTGATTGTTACCTTATTAAGGCAATCAGAGAGTTCATTCGAAGAGGGAAGAGGATAGACAAGTACTAGGAGTTGTCTGGTGTGCGAAACAGTGGCAAATGAGCTTCCTATTTATAGTTTTCGCTGCCTGCACACTTGGGACGCGCGTCTGGGTTGGGACGACCGTCTAGGTTGGGACGACCATCCCAACTGCATGATTTACATATACTGAGACCACCTGGGGAGCTGGGACTGGGGACGACCGTCCCAACTGCATGATTTACATATACTGAGACCACCTGGGGAGCTGGGACTGGCAGTCCCACTTGGCCAGGGAAGGTTGGGACGACCGTCTCGACCTTGGGACGACTGTCTCGACCTGTTTTGGCCAGCTTTCGTGTTCTGGGACCCCCGGGAAGCTTTCCTTTGTGTATTCAGACGTCGTTTGATGCCGATAAACGCCCGTTAAAGCTTTATCTTCATATAGGAAGTCTTCTTGGCCTTTATAGAGATGTCAGGCGAGCTTTGCCTTTGTTGTAGGAAGTCTCTTTAGCCTTTATTATTGAGAGGCCGAGCGAGCTTTGTCTTGTTATATGAAATCTTCTCAGCCTTTATTGAGAGACCGGGCAAAATTAGGGGTCTACAGCTGCCCCCCCCCTTCACCTGCCTGGCTAATATGTTGGCTTAATATGCCGACAAAATTAGTTGGTAGGGGAAGGAGTTAACCCTTTTGCCTGGTTATCCTTCGGATGTTTCTTTGGTGATCCTCCGGATGATAAATATTTTTGATAGGTACTAACCCCTATCTGGTTTGAACCTTACTTTGTAGGGCTCTGGTGAGTACTTACCCTCACCCGGTATGAGTCTGCATTTCGCTAGACTCTTGTGGGTACCTACCCCACTAGGTATAAACCTTGTTTTGCAAGGCTTTGGTGAGTACCTACCCTCACCCGGTATGAGTTCGCATTTTGCTAAAACTCTTGTGGGTACTTACTTCCGAGGTGCTCAACACTGAACTATCCTCTAATAGAAGTAAGGTCTTTGCAACCCGTTTTTGTAATGCTTAGGCGAGTATTTTACTCCACCTAATGCATTTTGCTTAAGTTTTGATGAGTACATACCCTCATCCGGTACAAACCTTATTTTATAAGGCTCTGGTGGGTACCTACCCCCACCTGGTATGAATTTGCGTTTTGCTAGATTCTGATGAGTACTTACCCTCATCCGGTATAAACCTTATTTTATAAGGCTTTGGTGGGTACCTACCCCCACCCGGTACGAACCCCGTTCTGCAAGGCTCTAATGGGTACCTACCCCCACCTGGTACGAATCTGCATCTTGACAGACTCTAGTGGTTTTTACACCCCCACTTGGTGCGAATCTGCATCTTGACAGACTTTTGTGGGTATCTACCCCCACCTGGTACGAATCTGCATCTTGACAGACTCTAGTGGTTTTTACACCCCCACTTGGTGCGAATCTGCATCTTGACAGACTCTTGTGCGTACCTACCCCCACCTGGTACGAATCTGCATCTTGACAGACTCTAGTGGTTTTTACACCCCCACTTGGTGCGAATCTGCATCTTGATAGACTCTTGTGGGTACCTACCCTCACCTGGTACGAATCAGTATCTTGACGGACTCTAGTGGTTTTTACACCCCCATTTGGTGCGAATCCGCATCTTGACGGACTCTTGTGGGTACCTACCCCCACCGGTACGAATCGCATCTTGACGGACTCTAGTGGTTTTTACACCCCCACTTGGTGCGAATCGCATCTTGACGGACTCTTGTGGGTACCTACCCCCACCTGGTACGAATCCGCATCTTGACGGACTCTAGTGGTTTTTACACCCCCACTTGGTGCGAATCCGCATCTTGACAGACTCTTGTGGGTACCTACCCCCACCTGGTATGAATCTGCATCTTGACAGACTCTAGTGGTTTTTACACCCGCACTTGGTGAGAATCTGCATCTTGACAGACTCTTGTGGGTACCTACCCCCACCTGGTACGAATCTGCATCTTGACAGACTCTAGTGGTTTTTACACCCCCACCTGGTACGAACTTGCGTCTTGCAAGGCTCTGATGGGTACCTACCCCCACCCGGTACGAACCTGCGTCTTGCAAGGCTCTGATGGGTACCTACCCCCACCCGGTACGAACCTGCGTCTTGCAAGGCTCTGATGGGTACCTACCCCCATCCGGTACGAACCTGCGTCTTGCAAGGCTCTGATGGGTACCTACCCCCACCCGGTACGAACCCTATTCTATAAGGCTCTTGGGATGCTCTTTTTCGGCATTCAGTCTTTATATTGATGAGTACAAACCCTCATCCGGTTTTTGGAGATGTGTTGGCGGGTTATTGTCTTTGATCATGCGCCTATTCCATGGGGAATGATTGATTTTCTTTTTGACTTTTCTTTTTTAGTCATTCGGTTTTACCGGGGATTTCTTTGTTTCTGGCTTTTCTTGTTTAGCCATCCGACTTTGCCGGGGATTTCTTGTTTTTGGCTTTTCTTGTTTAGCCATCCGGCTTGGCCGGGGATTCCTTGTTTTTGGCTTTTCTTGTTTAGCCATCCGGCTTTGCCGGGGATTTCTTGTTTTTGGCTTTTCTTGTTTAGCCATCCGACTTTGCCGGGGATTTCTTGTTTTTGGCTTTTCTTGTTTAGCCATCCGGCTTTGCCGGGAATTTTCTTATTTTTGGCTTTTCTTGTTTAGCCATCCAGCTTTGCCGGTGATTCTTTGCTGGTTGCCTCTTATTTAGGCGGGAATCCATTAGGGATTTTTGGTTTGATTGTGCCTCTTGATTAGGCAGATGCTTCAACAGTGGCGAAGGCTTTGTTGTTTTTTCGCCTCTGAATAGGCTGATGTTCTATTTGAGGATATTTGTTCTTGATAATACCTCTGAGTAGGCAGATGCCTTTGTTGAAAGCTTTGTGCTTGTATTACCTCTTGCATAGGTTGATTTCCCGTTTCTTGGGGATATCGGCTCTTTGCTTGCCTCTGAGTAGGCATAGGCATTCTTGGGAGTGAAGGTTTTGCCTTTCACTGGGGATATTCATATTGGGTGTTATAGGCGATTAACTCCTTGAGGATATGAATTTTGTATTTTTCCTTTTGCTGGTAGGCCCGCTGGGGATTTTTCTTTTTGATGATCCACCAGGGATTTGGTTGTCTTCTGGAGATCTATTTTGAATTGCCCCCTAGGGAGGAATGGAGTTTTTGATTCCTTATTGGACACTGTTGTTTAAGCTGGCTTTGCCTATGCTCTTATTCCTGCTGGGGAATGGGTTTATATGTGCGCCTTTTATGCACATTGGCTTTTTCTTTGGATGAAAAGATATATTTTTTCTTTTCTTTTTGGTGATCCTTGGGGAATTTTTCTCTTGGGGATCTAATCCTTGATTTGATTTTTTATGATGGTGGAGTCTTGAGCTCCTAGTCTTTTACGAAGCCCTTTATTGAGCGGGACGAAGAGATTTTCTTTTTTTTCTTTTTTTTTGGGATTCGCCGAGGAGTCTGTTGATTTCCTGGGGTCTAAATTTGATGATGGAGTCCTGACTCCTGGCTTTGTGAAGCTTCTTATTTGAGCTGGAAGATGAAAAAATTTGTTTTCCTCTTTTTGTAGATTTTTCTTGATATACTCTACTTGGGGATTTCTATTCGGCCTTTTTCGTTGTGGCCTTTATTGGGGAATGAAAGTTTTTTCTTTTCTTTCTTTTTGTTGCCCCTTGGTGATATGGAGGATTTGACTCCATTTTTCTTTGATGGACTCTTGTGTAGTCCTTATTCTCCTTTGGGGAATGAAGCGGAGACTCTTGCATGAGTGTGCTTGATGACTCATGTGGTGATGCCGCTGAGTCGTGAGGTGATCTTTTTTGTTTTGCCTATGGAGTAGGCAAGGATCCTCTTGGGGATGATCAAGTCTTTCCTTTGGCTTTTCTACGTTGATAACTTCCTTTTCTTCATATGGAAGGATGTTGATTGAAGCTTCGACTGACTCTTTTTAATGACTCATGTGGTGGTGCTGAGTCACGAAGAAATTTTTTTATTTTGCCTTTGGAGTAGGCAAGGATCCTCTTGGGGATGATCAAGCCTTTCCATTGGCTTTTTCTTATGTTGATGACTTCCTTTTCCTTGGATGGAAGGATAGTGGTCGGATCTTTAAATGACTATGGTTGACGACTCATGTGATGATGATGCTGAGTCGTGGAGTGATTTTGTTTTGCCTCTGGAGTAGGCAAGGATCCGCTTGGGGATCATCGAGCCTTTCTGTTGGCCCTTTTTTTTGTTTACCTTCTTTTATTGGTGTAGAAGGTTAGAGCTAGTTTCCTTGAAGCTCTTTATTTTGCTAGAATGGTTTTGATTTCGATTTTCATATGGAGACTGGATTCTGGCGCCTCCTGTTTTCAATCACAAGTATGGAGACTAGCCTCCTTATATGCATGTTTATTATTCTTATTTGAAGAGAATTATTTTTCTTGATTTTGGCAAAGTCGTATTATGCAACTACTTTGTGTGTGGATGTCCTGAATGCAATCTATTTGTTTATTCATTTTTTATGCATTTAGAAAGTAACTGGCCTTCTCCCGTTGGCTTCTTATGAATACGCCGATGGACTCCTCCTTTATGACCATGATAGTGGGATCCTCTTTCATGATGATGGGCTCTTCTTTTGTTCATCTTTTGGTCTTAGCCCTATCTTTTGCCTAGACCGCCCTTTGCGGGTTTTCGATCTAGCGGGCTGCCTTAATTTTTGCCTAGAATATGTTAGGGGGCTTTTGCCTTATCTTTTGCCTAGATCGTTCTTTTGGGGTTTCCGATCTAGCAGGCTACCCTAGTTTTTTACCTAAGAATATCCTAGCAGGCATTTATTCGTTCATTATTTTTATGCTTCCTCTTTTTTTTTTTAGATGCATGCTTGATCTTTGATTAAAGGTCTTTGCGCATATTTATGATTTATCAATAAAGAGGCATTTCCATAATATTTGGTCAAGAGAAAGGAAATGAAAAAGAATTTTTATTGATAAATGAGCAAAAGTTTATTTCTTTTATAGAAGAATTTCAAAAGGTATTTAGAAGAATGGGTGGTCAGGGTTAGCTATACTGTATAGGCTTAAACAGTCATGTCCATGATATCTGCCCCCTAGTTCTCCTAATTGCTTCAGTTGATATGCCTGAACTCAGAGTGAAGACTATGCAGACTGCTTGCTTCTGGAAGAATGTTACTTTAGCCGCCTTTTCGGTTTTCGACTAAAGTAACCATTGCTCTTAGTTTCTTTTTTTTTACCTCTACTTTTTGCCTAGGACGTATCCTAGCGAGGGATATGGACCCTATCTTTTGCCCAGGGATACCCTTTGCGGGTTTTCATTCCTGACGGGTCTTGAGCAATGTCTTCAAGCATAATACTTCTTCACCGTATCGGAGTTGATTAGGTGTCGAAGTTCTTTTTCATCCATATTGGTTAGGATAAGAGCCCTTTCTCGAGAAAGCTCATTTGGCCACAAAGGGTCCTTCATATTTTGTTGCCCATTTTCCAATTTTATTCTTCTGGGCCGGAAGCAACTTATTTACCATTAAATCCTTCTTATGGTAAATATGAGAGTTGACCTTTTTTCGTAAGCCTTTTTTATTTTCCTTTGATAGGCTTGCTCACGATATATAACATTCAACCGCTTTTCATCGATAAGGTTTAGCTGGTCATATCATCTTCGAATCCATTCAGCTTCTGTTAAGTTTACTTCCATCATCATGTGCTTTTGTCAACATGATTAGCTGTACCGATTTGTCGTCTCGGATCTTTGCTATAACCGAAGAGTAATCATTTTGAATGTAGAGCAACTATCATGTCAATGCCCCTCTTCCTTTCCTTAGGGATTTCAATCCTCCTATTGATCACTATATTTTCACATTCCCCAGTTAATTACTTGAATGCTTTATAGTGAAAGGTCAAGAGAAAAGAAAGAAAGGGATTTATTGCAAAGGCTTGTGTTTTAGTGGGATTTTTTTTTTGAAATAATAGTTTCTGTAAGAATAGCTAGCCAAGGTTGGTCGGTGTTTAGGCTAGTTTAAACAAACGTTTTGTTTTAATGAGGTGGCGTCTTCAGCTGATTATTTTATGGCGCCTATTTGTGACTGATTAACTTTCCTAGTCCGCCCTTTTGGGTTTTCAGCCTAGGATGTTGTGATGTGTCCTAACTTTTGTCTAGTTTCATTTTTTGGGATACCTAGCGGACTTTATTTTGTCTATGATGCTTTAATTGTTTTGATACCTTTTGGAACAAAACGTTTGTCTAACACATGGTTATTTAATGGGGTATAGACATGATTAGTGAGAAAAGAAGCAGATAGTAAGAATAACATTCTTTTGTAATTAAAAGGGAAATGCGTGCCCTAAAGATGCTCAGGGGTCGGGCACACCCCGAGGAGTGATCTCTAATAGTCATTGGGTTTACATCCCTTAAAATCGGAAGAAGGACATCTAATGATTAATGCTATCCTTGATGCTAATATCCCTCCTTTTTGGAATATCGTTTTTGAGGTATGAAGGGGAGACTTCTCTTTTCTTTGTACGACTTGATCTTTTATAGGGTCGTACTTTAAAGGATTATCCTTAAATCTGGTGGCTCTCTTATTCTTTGAGCATCCTTTCCAAGCCCTTGTCTGGGCTGTATCCATATCTCTTCATTATATGGGCCACTTTTAAATTGCTAGGAAGTTTTTCCATATTTTTAAATGTCTTCTTCAGCCGCATCCATTTAAGGTGTGGTGGACGGCTCGCTGATTCGAATGTAGTCTTTAGCTTGAATCATGATCAACTTGTTGTCTGCCACAAATTTGATTTTTCGGTGGAGCGTTGAAGAAACTGCCTTAGCACTGTGAATCCAAGGTTTGCTCAATCTTCCCCTTAGATTCTTTTTTCTTTTCCTCTTCGCTTTCTTTATTTTTCCTTTGTTTTTAGGAGCATTATCTTGTAGCTCCTTGGATGAATACATTTTTTTTTTTTATCATCCTGCCCCCAATGCTAGCTATATTGGAGATATCTTCATTGACGGGAAATTCTTCTGTGTATCTCAACGGTACAATTTTATCCGATGTATAAGGGAAAAGACGAGGCATGAATAAGCGTAAAGGCGTTATTGCTCCTTCCCTGACTTTATCAATTTGGGTACTGATATTTTCTTCTTTCTTATTATCTCTTTGTCCCAAATCGATGGCCTAAGTTTTTTTCTGATAGGACTGTATCAATTGAGCTTATTTTTCCAACAGTCTTTGCATGTCCGGGGAAATGGTCCCCTCCTCACTGTCTGACTCAATTCATTCGCCTTCGGCTTTCAGATCCCGCAGAGAGTTTTCAATCACAGACATGACTGTTTATATGGTCTATATTTGGGTTTAGATTTTATTCAATTATTTTGGAATGAGAGAGAAAAGAATGAGAAGCATATGAATATTATGAAAAATGCCTCATTGTATTGATGAAAAGAGAAATATTTACAGAGTCCCTTTTAATCACAAGATCTCACGACCATGAGCAGAGACCGCGAGAGATGCATCGGAAGCTTTTGATTATTATTTTTTATTTCTTTTAACCAAAAGATGCACAAAATGGGGAGCCCTAGTTAGATGGCCTTCTCTACCCAAGCTCACTATTCTGGTTGTGATAGAAGCTTGATGTTTACGTTTGGGTCGGGAGCATCGAAAGTAATCCACCCGGCATTCAATAATTCTTGAACCCTATATTTCAGGTTGACGCAATTCTCCACGGAATGCCCAGGAGCACCTGAGTGGTAATCACATTTTTCGTTGAGTTTGTACCAACGGGGGTAAGGTGGATCTTTCTTCTTTGGGGAGATACGTGTTAAGAGCTTGACCTCTAAAAGCCTTGGCAGCAGACTCCCATAAGAGATTGGGATGGGAGTGAATTTCTTCTCTTGTCTGCGTGACTCTCCAGCTGATGGCGAAGAGGAAGAAAGAGTAGTAAAGTTCATGGTATTTACACTTCCCTCCTTTTTCTTGCCAAAGGGCTTCTTGAATGATGCGTGGGATTTCTTAAACTTGGGAGGGAATTGAGTATTTTCGTCAAGCTGTACATTGGTTACCTCCTTTACATCAAAGTTATGTCCCTCTAATGCCCTTAATCTCTCCTCTAAGGCAAAAATTCGTTGCTCAGAGACTGTATTGTGGGAGCATTGCTGATACATTAGCTCCGTCAATTGCGCTATTTGTTCCTTTATGACATTAAGCTCAACGGTGAGCATACGGTTCTGCTCCTCTAATTGTTCCATCTTCTTAGCTTTTTGAGCACGAGTGAGGACGGGCGGAATACCAGCCACTTTCTAAATGATTTAAAGATTTTTATTATTGTTTTTTTTATCTCAAATGATTAGTGTGAAATAGATGTCTTAGACAATAGCTTTGGTATCTTCTCAAAAGCCTATGTTTTAAGGGTACCATACCCACCTTAGTGTGCTAACTTCCTTTTTTCAAAGGTTGCCAACATACCTTAGCGCACTTATCTCTTCTAGGAAGATGATAAACGCACTTGGGTCTCTTTCGCTATTGTCTAAGGATATCTAATACATCCTAAAATGAATGTGTTTTATGCATGCACTACAAAAATATTTTTTATGACAATATATATTGAAAGTGGAATAACTTTTGACTGGGTTGTCCGATTTGGACGCACAACATGTCAAAATGAAGAGAAAAGGGTGAAGAACAAAGCTGCAAATTCCCGCAGGAGATTTGGCCCAGTAATTTTCCCAAAAAACGCTCCTAAGACCCATTTTTTGGAGGTTTATTAAAATGATGTGGATGCTGCAATTATTTTCTCTCTTAGTTTTACCACTTATTGGATGATATGGTATGAATGATACGACTTTGTCGAAAAATCTTTTTATTATAAAAGGTATTTTTATGGCTTTCAATCGTTTTTATATTTTTTATGACCCTTTATCTCTTTTGTCGGTCAACGTGGCTACTTAGCTTACAAAGAACCTGAAACCATGCTAGCTTAACTGAAGACTGTCCGAGATAAAGTGGTTTATCTTATCACTTTTTATGATTTTTAGGGTTTTTCACTATTTTGTTTGTTGTATGATTACCCTATGCTAATGCCTCAATACAAATGCAGCAAACGAATGCACACACAATTCATACATCCACGAGCAGAGCCACGCTTATTTAATCACGAGGTAGGGTTTTCCTGCAGAAACGTGCTTGGTTTAGGTGGTTCTAAACTGTTCTCACCAAGGCCAAAGGTCCCCAAGGTGCCCCCATTATAGGGACCTCTCAATCTCTCAGTCCTCGGGTCATGCACGGAACTCCGTGGCGACATCCTTAGACCAAAAGAAGAGAGTTATCACCTTGAGTTGGTGGTTTCCGACAACGGTTGTAGCCCCGTGTGCCAACAAGCCGGTCGTATCTGCCACCCACTCCCTATAGGTATTCACTCTTGCCCCCAAGTATAGAGGGATTGTTGTGTGCAAGGGTTTTTGTGTGCAATTTATATTTCAAACAATTTGCAGAAAAATAATCATACAGCAATTTATTAAAGCCATACAATAAAACATACGGAAGAGGGTAGAGGCGTAATTTCAAATCTTTACTTAGTTTGAATTTATCCGTCACTAAATGGGATAAACTCTCTAGCTTCCCCAGTGGAGTCGCCATCTGTCGCCGTCGTCCGTTCCGACGTCCAGGGACATCTTGAACATTTATGCGAGCAGTCGCGAAAAGATGGTTTAGACTTGCGTTTTATGTTAAAATTATGTTCATTGCTTCCGAGGTGCTCAACAACTGAACTATCCTCTAATAAAAGCAAGGTTTTCGAAAAGGGTTCTTTTGGAGTCGCCACCAATGTTTTGACCTTAAACATTGGAAAATGATAAAAAGGCGTTGATTTTATTAAAAACCAAACTTGGCCATTATAACCAGAGTTAGGTAAGGGAGTTAGTTACGTGTGGGGAAAGTGTTAGCATCCCACAACGCCCCTTTCGGGTTCCCTATGACGGATTAATTCATTTAAGTAAAGATTATGAGAAATTACGCAATTACCCTATTTTATTGCATAATGTTAAAAATGGCTATCTACATGACTTTATTTCTTATTGCATACAGAAAACAATAAATAAAGCAGTAAAAGAGAAGAGAATTGAACAGAACCTCCGTAGCAAGCTTTGTATTACGAATCTTTAATCGTGAGGATGCGTTTTGGCAATCCTTCGCTCTACAAAGACTCTCCTCTCCGAATACAAGATCGACTCGACTCAATTTTAGAAGAATCGAATGCTGGAATATGATTCCTTAACTGATTGTTACCTTATTAAGGCAATCAGAGAGTTCATTCGAAGAGGGAAGAGGATAGACAAGTACTAGGAGTTGTCTGGTGTGTGAAACAGTGGCAAATGAGCTTCCTATTTATAGTTTTCGCTGCCTGCACACTTGGGACGGCCGTCTGGGTTGGGACGGCCGTCCCAACTGCATGATTTACATATACTGAGACCACCTGGGGAGCTGGGACTGGCAGTCCCACTTGGGACGGCCGTCCCACTTGGCCAGGGAAGGTTGGGACGGCCGTCTCGACCTTGGGACGGCCGTCTCGACCTGTTTTGGCCAGCTTTCGTGTTCTGGGACCCCCGGGAAGCTTTCGTTTGATGCCGATAAACGCCCGTTAAAGCTTTATCTTCATATAGGAAGTCTTCTTGGCCTTTATAGAGATGTCAGGTGAGCTTTGTCTTTGTTGTAGGAAGTCTCTTTAGCCTTTATTATTGAGAGGCCGAGCGAGCTTTGTCTTGTTATATGAAATCTTCTCAGCCTTTATTGAGAGACCGGGCAAAATTAGGGGTCTACAAGTATAAAATACCAGTGATATCTTTCTTAACCTTTCTCTATTTTAATTCTGTCGCTGCATTTATATTGATTGATTGCTTTGTAATTCAAGAACAGATCTGGAATCTTAATTTTTGAATTAGATAATTTGTTATTTGCGAAAAACTTTTAAAGATCAATTCACCCCCCTCTTGATCTCAGCCTCTTTTTCTAACATCATAGTTCTTGGACACTTGGTATCTGAGAGAGGCATAGAGGTTGATAAGGCTAAGGTGGAGGTGATTGAAAAATTACCCCCACCTACAAATGTGAAAGGTATCTGAAGCTTTCTTGGACATGCTGGTTTCTACCGACGATTCATTAAAGACTTCTCAAAAATCACAAAGCCTCTCACGAATCTTTTGGGTAAGGATGTGCCTTTTAATTTTAATTCATCTTGTAGGGAAGCTTTTTACAGGATTAAGCAGGCCTTGGTCTCTGCTCCTATTGTACAACCCCCCAACTGGGAACTCCCATTCGAATTGATGTGTGATGCTAGTGATCATGCATTAGGGGCTATGCTTGGGCAGCAGAAGGATAAGAAGCTACATGTGATCCCCTATGCCAGCCGAACATTGGATGATGCACAGGTAAACTATGCCACAACTGAAAAAGAACTGTTAGCCATTGTATTTGCTTTCGATAAATTTAGATCTTATTTGGTAGGTTCACATGTTACTGTTTTCACTGACCACTCTGCCATTAAGTATCTATAGCATAAAAAAGAAGCAAAACCCAGACTAATTAGGTGGATTTTGTTAGAATCGCGCAGCGGAATGTTCACGTGGTCGGACAAAAACCAAGAGGGGGGGTGAATTGGTTTCTTAACAAAAATTAGGTTTTCAAAATTTTCCCCAAATTCTACCGATTAAAAACTGTGTAAATGTAAATAGAGAAGAGAAGAGAATCTTACACAGGAAATTTATACTGATTCGGATCAAAAGATCCTACGTCCAGTTGCTAATCACTCAAACAGAGGATTAACGCTGTCACTATAATCAAGTTGTTACAAACAAATTACAATTGAAAAGATAAAGATACGAAAACACCTCTCTTGAAATCCACAAGAGATGATGAACAACTTTCCCTAGAGAAGGCACAACACACAATCCACTAAGAACTCCACTTAGTGATTCTTATCGCTTCTAGCCCACACCAGGTTCCGAAAGCCCCTTTTTCTTGCAACAAACAGTTCTCTGGCACTACAACACTTAACTTTTGTATGAAAAAGGTTGTTCTTCTTTTCTGAGTGTCATAGAGAAGCTTAAGTAGAGAAATTAGGGTTTGGGAATTGGGAATTGGGAATTTCGGAATTAGGGTTCTTGGGAAAAGGGTTTTCAAAAATAGGGTTGATTTGAAGTTAAAATTCAAAATCTGACTGAAATAATCGATTAAATCAAGAGTTAATCGATTATTACAGAGCCAAAATCAGCAGAACCCTGAAACTCACTGTTTTAATCGATTAAAAGGGGTTTTAATTGATTAAACCGCCTGTTAATCGATTAACAGGAGTTTTAATCGATTAAACCAGTGAGCAGATACAAAAAATGGTTTTTCTCACTGTTTTAATAAATTATTTCCCTATTTAATCGATTAAAGCCGAGCCTAGATGATAAATTTGAGCTTTTTGAAGCTTCTAAGGTGCAGACTATGTACCGGCTATCTTAAACACTAATATTACAGAATCAATCTAATTGAAACAGAGTTATTACAATACAAAACAAGTCTTCAACACTCTAAGTCTTTGAGTTCTTGAATCATCATCAAAATCAACAATCTTCATGTCCATCAAGTGCAACATCAAGTCCTTGAATGTTCAACAATCTCCCCCTTTTTGATGATGATCAAAATTATCTTTTAAAGCCTTGTAATAACCTGTTTTATCTGCCATACTAACAAACACATTAAACATACCAGATAATATTTAAAAACAATAATATTAGGCTTTAAATATTTCTCCCCCTATTTTGATTATAATAAAAAATAATTCTTCTAAGGCAAACATAAGAGCTCCCCCTCAAAATATGCATAACTTAGAGAAAACTCCCCCTCGAACATAGCAAAAACAGAACACCACATTTTATTTCAGATAAAAGCATTCATTATAATATAAGAGAAAAATTACAAATTTTTTTTAAAATTCTTCACTATCATCACTATGAAAGTGTGCATCAAATCTATTTTCTAAACGACACACTTTATCATCTACATCAGATATACGGTGAATTATTTCCTCATGCCATACTCCAGAAAGCATGAAGAATGACTGCATTCTCTGATTCATGTCAGATAACATGTCTTCCATGGATTGTCGGGTTTCATGATGAGTAGAGGAAGTTCCAACACTTTGGATTTGATAAGAGGGAAACTCAGCAGCAGGAGGCATATCTTCATCAAATTCTTCATTGTCACCATCTTGATTCGGAACATCATCCTTGTGAACATAGATGTCATTGACACGCACCATTTGTAGTTGGATCAATGTGCTGTTAAGCATGCGATTCAAGTTATTTGTTCTTATTGTTTGTTCACCTTCGACATTGACTCCCTTATATTCAAGAATCTGAGAGACAAGGAGGGCATATGGAATTTTGAAGGTGGGATGACGTTTGGCTTTTAACATAGTCATGGTGACAAGAACGCCCCAATCTAAGGGCTCATTATTCATTATTGCATGAATAATCCTAAGATCAATTGAAGAACATTGAGCATGATTTGTAGCCCGAGGACATAGGATCCAGACAATTAGATGTAGAATCATGCGTTCCTCCTTCTTTAAAGGTCCAGCAAGAAGGAGACACCCAATCTCCATGGAGGGATTTCGCAGAAAAGAGCGGTAAGCTAAGAACCTGCCAAAGTCATCTAACTCACCATAAATGTTAATAGCATCTTCTCTAATTGGAAAGTGGGCAACGTTCTCCCAAATATCATCGTCAAGAATAATTGTGACGCCTTTTACTCTAGAGGTAGCTATTTGATTTCTAAATTTAAATCTAGAGTAAAATACCCTAACAAGGTCAGGATAATACGTACCTTGCATTTGGATAAAAGGGAGAACTCCTTGAATTTCAAGGAGGTTGGGAAAATTGAATCCCCTATTGATGAATTGCTCACCAATAAGAAACTTAGGAGAAATAATAGCTCGTTCCTTCCAGTAGGTCAGAAATTCTTGTTGGCCATCTGTATTAGAAATCCATCCTTCTACAGAATTAGGACGGGGACGAGATGAGGGTGCAGATCTTCTTCTAGTAGGGATCTTAGCACGAGAAGATGAGGCCATTGAAATATTTGAGGAATAACAAGAAGATTTAGAAAGCTAAATGTAGTAAGAAGAGGGCAAGATTGCTAGAATAAGGCAAGAAAGCTTGATTTCAAGAGATAGTAGTGAGTAGAAGTGAAATGGAGGCCCCCTATTTATAATCAAGCATGTCCAACGGTCATTTGGAAGTGAATATATTTCAAGAGATCCGTTGGCAACGGCTAGGAGGCCAAACTTGCCAGGTTTAATCGATTAAAACTCAGATTAATCGATTAAACCAGTGCCAGAACCATTTAATTGATTAAATTGTGCAGTTAATCGATTAATTCTGTATTTAATCGATTAATTGGCGAATTAATCGATTAATCCAGAGAGGAATGCCCTGTTTTGAGTGTTTTGGATGCAAATAATCGATTATAACTCCAATTAATCGATTATTCCAGAGAGTACATCAAATTTTTGAGGTTTTAACACATGATAAACTATGAACATCCTGTATAATGAATTTTAACATTACAATCATCCAAAAATTGTCTCAATAAGCAGAATTTAAGCTATTTCTAATATCCCTAAGTCTCTTCTAAGATCATAGAATCTATCTTTGGGTAGAGGCTTAGTAAAAATATCTGTTAATTGATGCTTTGTATCAACGTATTCTATTTTACAGTTCCCT
>OY731400.1:313683-338597 GCA_963425845.1 Sphenostylis stenocarpa | reverse complement strand
TGAATACACATGATTACAAGTCTTCAAATCTCTAAGTCTTTTGTCTTTGAATCATCATCAAAATCTCCAAGCTTCATATCCCTATATGTTTAACACTAGAAAAACTATTCAAGAAAATAATTCGATGACCATACCAGTAAGGTAAATTCAAGAAAATGATTTTCAAATGGTGTGTCAAATAACTACACTAGAAAGGTAAATTCATATATTGTTAAAAAAAATCCTCCTAGCACAAAGTTAATGTGAAAGGTGTAGCCATCGTAGCTCACCAAAACATTTATTGTTACATTTAACCTCGAAAAAAACATGATAGAGGTAATAAAAACTCATCAAATATTATTTTAGTCCCGAGCTAAACATGATAAAGGTAATGAAACTCACCAATTATAAATATAGCCTCGAGCTTAATACAGTGGAGGTAATGAAACTCGTCAATTATAAATTTAACCACAAGCTAAACATAGTAGAGATAATAAAACTCGTCAAATATTTTTTTAGCCCAAAGTTAAACATGGTAGAGATAATGAAACTCGTTAATTATAAATTTAGGCACAAGCTAAACATGGTAGAGGTAATGAAACTCCTCAAATATTATTTTGGCCTGATGCCAAGCAAGGTGGAGGTAATAAAACTTGTCAAATATTATTTTAACACGTTACACATAGTAATCGCAACACGTCATCACTAAACATAACTACTTCAACACATTATTAGACGTAGCTATCACAACACATTAAAACCAAATTGGGTTTTATCTGAATTATATTCATCCTAGTTATATATTCAAATCATATTGAGTTAGATTTATTCGAGATATATTCATCCAAGTTATACAATTATTCAAGAATGTCATTTGAACATGTCATTATGATATAACAATTATTCGATAACATCATTTGAGCATGTTATTATGCCATAACAATTATTTGAGAACATCATTTAAGCATGTCATCATGTTATAACAATAGTACATCATAACACTTAATATTTCCAAATCACAAATATAGAATAATCATCAAGTTTCATGTTATTATAAATAAAAATCATACATCTACATGAATTTGTCCGCCCTTGTATACTTCAAAAATATGTTATACTTCAAACAGTTTGGTAATAACTCTAAATTAAGCATATTTCGGGCAAAATTCCATAGGCACAACATCACATAAAACTTCATCCTTGTACTCATTAGTGGAAAAAGGATATGAAACTTGTTTGTTTATGATTATTTCACCTTTTTCATTGAACCATTGAAGTTTATAAGGTTTAGTATGAGAGATAGTAAGAAAATCAAGTTTTTATACTACTCTTGCATTAGCCATATTGATACAACTTCCTCCTTCTATGATGAGTGAACATAATTTGTTATTGATGACACATTTAGTATTGAGAATATCTTTCATGCTATATCTATTAGATTGGTCATAAAGCAATAAACTAAGATTAGAGGAAGATCACTACAACTATATCAAGTACGTCTTCAAGACCGAGAGGGTGTAATAATTAGTCCCAAATAGTTAAAAGAGTATTTGCGTTGGTACAAGATATGTGTTTTATCTTTGACTTTGAAGGTGTTATATGATTTAGTTGACACACACTCCTTCATATCTAATGCACATGTAGAGAAAATGAAATTATTTTAGTGAGTTACCTTTTAAGCTAATTGAGGACACTGATATTTAATTTAATGATAGTTTATACATTTTGTGCTCAATGATGTAATTGAAAGACATACATTTAAGATAGACTTGATTAATTTATCTTTAAAGGATATAAAACCTATCATATATATATATATATATATATATATATATATATATTATTGAATAATAACTTCCCCATTTGAATTATGCTTATACTTAATTTTTTCAAGTATACCACTTATCCCAATTCACAACTTCAAAAACTAGACAATATCCCAATATTCAAATTATCTAAAATTCACTAATTCAAAATCTTCTAATATATCTAATATTAATTTCTGAAAATAAAGTGATTTTTTTTAGAAAAAGTTAGATTATAACTTATTTGTATTTAAATATAAAAGAAGATAAAGTTATATAAAGTAAATTTTAACTAACTTAATTTATTAAATATTAATTTGACAAATATTATTATGTTTAAAACTTGAATATCATTTTCATGTACGCATAATTTATAAAAATATATCTTTATTTTATGAAATAAAAATAATCATGTAAGCCCAACTAATATTTTCAATCAGGATAGAATTAAAATATTTTTTTTATATTTATATTGAGATGTAGGTAGTACTCATCCGGAGAGGTTGAGCAAGAAAACACAAGTCAATGAAGAGTTAGACGCAATGTAAGGTCATCAAGAGAGTGGCCCCACAGATCACACGTGTGCAATCATTTTATTATCGATATTTAAATATTTAAGTGATGATAATAACGAAATACTCTGAGTCTCTTGAATAAAGTCCAACTATTTCCACAAGAGATCCCAACACTTCAAAGAATTAGTTAAAAACCCCATGAAAATGGAAAATGACAGAATCTCCAACAAACTTGCTATGCACTCGTTCCTTTTTCTCTCCTCTCTGTGTTTTCGTTGTAAATAGAGTGTTGAAGCTTTTCTTTTCTCTCTCGTCTTCTTCTCTTTGCCTTGAACCTTTCCTTTCGTCCTCTTTCTATTCTTCCTCGTCTATCTTCGATTCCGATTCGGTACCTTTCTTCCCCCTTTCTTTGTTGATCCTCTGCGATAACGAATTTGTCATCCGCTACTTTCCTCCGTTTTCTCGGCGTGCAAACGGAGGACAACACAGTTGTGAAAACGATTGGAAAATGCTGGGAACTGCACTGCAATTTGGCGGCGTTCGCGGTGAGGATCGCTTTTACATTCCGGTGAAGGCGAGAAAGAACCAGAGTCAGCGCAAACAAGGCAACAGAGCCAAGAATGGCGAACCTGAAAACGCTGATTTAACTTCGAAGAGCAAAGTCGATGTCTCTGAGAATAGCAATGTCAATAGAAATCTCAACCAATCATTGAAACCAACTCTTTCTCCGTGTGTAGAGTCTGTTAGCAATATCGATAGGTTCTTGGACTCCACGACGCCGTTAGTTCCGGCTCAGTATTTCTCCAAGGTTGATCTTAATTTCTCAATTCATTCTTATATGTTTTAATTTGGCCTCTAATATTGCTTTTGAAATGTTGAAACAGTTGTCGCAAATGTTTTATGCGTAGTTATATTCTCGGAATTCTTGTTATGATTTTATTCTTTATGAGAAACGCAAATTTGATTGTGTTGTGGATGTAGACAACGATGAGAGGTTGGAAGTTTTGCGATGTGGAGTATCAGTCTTACTTTGCCCTCAGTGATCTCTGGGAATCTTTTAAGGAGTGGAGTGCGTATGGAGCTGGAGTGCCTTTGGTCCTTGATCAAAGTGAATCTGTTGTTCAGTATTATGTTCCGTATTTGTCAGCTATTCAACTCTATGGTCCATCTGCCGAGAAGCCAAGTACAAAGCCTAGGTATTACCATTTGACGTGCATAATAAGAATTGCTAACTTAAAAGACAACACTACTGGAAATACGTTAGAATTATCGATGGATGTTGCTATTTTACTCTGTCTTTTATTACAAACACACACACACACACATATTCATTAATTCTGCACACTACTCCCTTTCTTCCCTTTATGCTCAGATTTCCTATCTTCTGATCTTCATATTAGATCATGGAGCATCTGTGGACCAAAATCATTCTTACCCCTCAACACCGATTATTGACCCTGGTTGTGCTCTTTCGTAGCAGAACATAGAATGAAAGTTGAAACAACGCACAGTATCTAGCTTAAAATAAAATAGTAATGAGTGTTGAAAGGATATTACATTAAGCAATAAACTTTGTTCATAGAATAATAGTTTGCTAACATTTCCTAGTCCTCATTATCAACCATATAAAAAGTAGGCAAACATGTGTATGCTTTCTTGGTTCTGGTTGATAGGCAACAGTAAATAATTGAGAAGTAAATGAGTTGCATTGAATTCATTACTCTTAATTTGCTTTGAGGGTTTAATGTATGCGTGCAGCAATTTGTTTGATGCTCATTGATCCTGTGCATTTTTATGCACAAATTTTAAAGTTATTACATATGAGGACATCTTTTGCTAACATTTTTATGTGCTTGTTCTGTTTGTTTCACTTCTGTTGAGATAATTATTTGGTGTCCAAGCTGTTCATGAAATGCAGGTTTTTTTTGTAATAGAGTCATATCTATATGTAGCATTTTTGTTGGGTTATAACATTAGCAAGTTACTTTTGAATTAGATTTTATAGCTCTAAGTGAAAGTATTCAGTAACCCTAATCATTAATTGACAAATTAAAGTGTTAAGTGGTGAGAAAGTCACAAAACATTATTTCTGTAATTGACATGCATTTCTTTTTCGAAGCATCTCTTGTTTTGATCTGTATTTGAATTATTTAGACATAAATGGTCAGCAAAAACAGGCTGTCAGCTGGAAGAGTGAATAAAATGTTTGCGATGGGTGAGATAATTTGAGACACAGTATTTGAGACTATGGAGTATGGAGAGTCATCCTCTTATTGATATGGTGTTTATTTGATTGATTTATAATGATTACTTGTATTGCCTCAAAAATCTCTTTTATATTGTGCTTGGTAGCTGTGAAACCCTGATAAATGGAACAAATAGACTGCAGATGAATAATATATCTGGATGTCCGATTGTGGTTTGTCTGATATCTAGTCAAATCTTCCTTCCTTCTCTTCATTCCCTCCATTTTCCACCCTTAGTAGACCTAACTGGTCATTGACTTGGTCAAGATACTAGGTCACTGGTTGAATCCATGAGTCATTAACTGAACTACATGAATTAGTATTTACTAAAAGTGTTAAACTTTATCCAAAGATTGTTTGCATGAATTTTCACAAATATTTCATTGGTGTGGTGGTCAAGTGTCTGTCCTTCAGCGGATGTTTGTTTTCAACTAAAGAAAGTTGGAAAACGCGGAAATGCAAGGATTTCCCATTTTTCAATGTAAACAACTTTATTTTTTACATTCTTTCTCACCTTTTTCACTTCCTAAAATCCTCTTTTTAATCCAAACACAAGGTCAGTGCTCTTCCCAAATTTGCTTTGAAAATTTCAAATTTTGTACTCTTATTATTAAAACAGACATAGGTAAGACCGGTCTGTAAGAACTGAGTTACCAGTTTTATAAAATCCAGTTAGCTCAACTAGTTTAATTTCGGTTCAGCAACACTTCTAATCTCATAACTAGCTTCAACTGGTAGCAACACTAGCTTCGGTCCAGTTGGACCAGCTGGTCTGAGCCAGTTTGATAACACTGCCCAAAACTTTAAATTTAAAAAATGTAAATATATTGGTCGTGGTATATAGGGTCAGTTTGGACAGTTTTTTCATAAGCACTTATAGGAGAAAAAAAACAATAAGAAAAATGAAATGATCTTCTCCGTAAACTAAAATTAGTTTATGTATAAACGAATATGTGGAAACCTTCTCATAGCTTCTCTGAATTATTTTTCTTAACTTGTGCATAAGCTAATTTTAGGATATGGAAAAGCTCTCTTGGTTTTTTCTCTTTTTATTTTTTTCTTTTAGAAGTGTTTATGGAGAAACTTGTTCAACTAGGTTCATTATCAATTGATTTTGACTTTTGGTGCATTAATAAATCGTTATGGATCTCACTATATTGGATATATTTTTAATGTTGTTATTTATACTCTATCACTTTTTGGCTACTGCTTCTTATATGCAGTCAATGTACAATAAATACTTTTGCTGTTTTCATAATTCGTTACTTAATTATAACTTAGAAGTGCTATGGGAGTGTGCAGTGTTGCTATTAGCTTGTAACTAATCAGAGATGAACTTATGTCATTAGGTACACCAGCGAAGATAGTGATGGTGATTACTACAGAGATTCATGTAGTGAAGGAAGTAGTGATTATGAATATGGAAGAAGGACTGAGTTTACGACACAAAGAAGTCAATATCTAAAAGGTGGTGTATCACTGCAAATGAACACAGATAAATGCAGTACAGTGCAAGAAGGATTTTCTAGTGACGATAGTGAAACTGGGAATCCTCAAGATCTGCTTTACGAGTATTTGGAACAAGATCCTCCTTATGGTCGTGAACCGTTGGCTGACAAGGCAATTACTGATTCATAGTGAATGTGTGGCTTATTTACCCATAATCTGATCCCTCGATCTTATACTTCATAATATTTTGACAGATACAAGATCTTGCACGCCACTATCCTGCCCTCAAGTCATTGAGAAGCTGTGATTTATTACCAGTCAGTTGGATGTCTGTGGCATGGTAATCTAATGTGTTATCACTTCTTTACCCCTGTTTCTTTTTTTCTTTTGCAATATTAACTTAATCTAATGTTTTAATACTGTGTTTTTTTGCCCATTAACTTATTTTCTATGTCATATTCTAGGTATCCTATTTATCGAATACCCACAGGTCCAACTTTAAAAGATTTAGATGGGTGCTTTCTAACATACCATACCCTCCATACACCCTTGACAGGTAATTATGGAGCTTCAAGCCTATGTTTGATCACTCATTGTTATTTATACATCACTCATTTTGGTTATTGCTAGATTAGATGTACCTGTGCATTTTGAAATTATTTCATTTTTGAGTAAAAACCCCCATTTTGTCGAGAGTGTGTCAGACTTTGGTCTTCAAAAGTTGTCATTGTTTAAGTTCCTCAACAATGCAAAATGTCATTGATTTAGTTTCCCAATAAGGCAAACTGTTATGGCCTAAATTAGGACTTCATTACTCTCATTTGTCTGTCTCTAAAGGAGGATCAATTCAATGATACTTACAGAATATTTAGAAAAAACAAATGATTCTATCTTTGTCAACTAATATGGAAGATGGGCATTTGCTCCCCCAGCATGTATTCAATGAATTTTTATTTTTCACCTGACTTTTAATTCTTACGAGTAACAAGTGCTTTCTCAGCAGTCAGCTCACATGTATAACTGTAAATGCTAATATCTTATTCTGCTTTATTTTTCTGTTTTGTGTTCCAAGCTCATGAAAGAGAAATGAAAAATGTCCAAAACATAGGAATTGGCAGTTTTTACTAAGTTCATGTCTGGATCAGTGCAAAAACACAAGTACCATCACATTTTCATGTCCAATTGTACGAGTGATGCAAAAGGTAGTATTATATGCACTAAAATGATGCATATCCATTTTTGCTGATGAGCAACCAAACACATTAAATATCCAAGAATAGGAGCCTCCTCCAAGAGTGTTCCCTTTCCTTACAAACTTTCCGATTGTGTGAATGAATCTTTCTCTTCTTGTTCCCCCCCTATTTGTCTAACCAATAAATTAATTATTTCCTCTTTTAACAATCCTTAACTACTTTTCCTTTTACTTTTTTTCCTAACAGAATATGTATATTTTTAAAATGAAATAAGCACTCTAAATTTTAGATGCATGACATGTTATTCGTTACTTTGACAAACAAAGTATGGGCTGGGTAGCAGAGAGATACAGATTGTTTTTTACTAGTCATTATTCTTCTTATTAAAGAGTTTGTTGATATTCTCTCTTTCTTTGTCAAATCATGTCAAAACCAATTTTAAAATACTTCGGCTGTTCATAATTTTTTTTAGTATTATGCCATTAGTGTAGAGTGTCTACCAATTTTTGTTGATAACTAATCTCTAGGAAAACTAGTTGATCTCCTTTAGTAGGTCCTATTGTAGGATGACCTTATCAAACACGTTTTTTTCATGCACAGTGCTCGAACTTGAGACCTTTCTGAAGGGGAAGGTGTCTAATACCACTCAGACTTGTTGGTTACTCATGCTTTGATGCCGAATTAGATTTTCAGAGCCTTCAAGTATTGCTGATGTTTTAGCTAAAATGTGATCTGACCATGGTATTGGTCGCTTATACTAAGTTCTTGTTTAGCTATTTCAAGCTAGCATATAGAGTCTACTTGTTTATCTAGAGTACCATATTACTAGGTACACATATTTATGTGGAAACTGTCTGCATCTGTTTGTCAAATGTGCAGCTAACAACAGAATGAGTTCAAATCTGCAGCTGACTTGCTACTACATATTTTTTTGTTGTTTTAATGACGGATGATTTGATAGAAGGAATAAATTTGGGATATCATTTAGCAATTCGAAATTTACTATCACCACCATACCTTTTTCCTGGACGCGGCTACTCAGAGCAACTGATGCCATAATTCTTTATTGTAAATCACTTCTTTAGATAAACTATTAGCTGTACATCCTCTTTAATCGTTTCACCTATAGCTCTTTTTTTTTTTTTTTTTTTTTTTTTTTTTTTAAATAAAGAAATCACTTTCTACCTCTGGCAGTAGAGCTGCCTTCATCTTAGGGGGTCTCCTACAAATCCTCTCCAGACATGCCAGAACGCATAAGGTGAACTACTGGGTTTTTCCATACAATGGTTGGTTACTACCCCAACTTCCTCGCTATTGCATTCATTCCCTTTCTTATTTTGTCTATTATGACCCGATGAAACATTCTAATCGCTGTCATGTGCTGTTTATTCTCTCATCGGATTTTTCTTGTCCAAGACTCGATTCCATATACATTGCAGGACTTATAGCTACATGTTATGATTTTCACTTAAGCTTGAGTCTTACCTTAATCATCCATCCTGCTTGAATCCTATGCATTAATTAGAGCACCGTAATTTGTGAGAGTATGGCCTCCAATTTTTGCTAAACTAACATTCCATTATCGTACAAACCATGTGCTTCCAAATTTATCTTCCAACTCTAACTTCCCATTTATTGCCTCTTGACTGTCCAATTAGGATTATATTATCTATAAAAAGTTGTAAATTCTTGGACATGCCCTGTAAGAAAATCCAAGACTCAACAAGTCATAACAAGTTGACCCGAAGCAAATGTACAGTTACAAGATAATTTGGTCTGACCCCACCTTGTGTTCTCACTTTTCACTTCTCACTTACATTTTACCCCTTGTAATCTTTGATTACTCAAATATTGACAATATGAGCTCCTTTATGCTCTAAGGCCTTCCAAAACCTCTCTTCTATTGCATGGTTGTTCCAAATTAATAAATAACCACATGAAAGTATTTTTATTCCTCTAATGTTGTAACATGAATCATTATGCGAACTATTATGCTTCCTTAGTCAACCTCCCCATCATAATACCTATCGTTTGTTGTCTTAAGCTCTTATCTATGCTCATTACCCTCAATTTGAAATTGACATATACGGAAAAGCAGAAACTAATTCCTAATCTTAGTATGCAATAATACTTAACTTGTTGGTTGATGTTATATCAGCTTATACCAAAAACAATGCTTTCTCCCAGAAACATGAAATGTAATTGTTATTCAATCACTTTGATACAATACAGACTAATTTATTTTGAAAACATATCTAATTATTACATTTTGCAGGAAGTGGTCATACTCATGCCCCCACAGTTGTTTATCCCAGTGAGATGGATGGTGTACCAAAGATTTCTATACCTACTTTTGCAATGGCTTCGTATAAGTTAAAGGGATCTATTTGGATGAAAAAAGGAGTGGTTGAGACTCAACAAGTGAGTTCCCTTTTGCAGGCTGCCGATAACTGGTTAAGGCTAGTTCAGGTTAATCACCCGGATTTTCAGTTCTTTAAATCACATGGTACATACCATAGATGAACTGAACAAGACGACATACCATTCCTGCTTTTGGCTAAAACTGTTCATTGCTTGATGCAAACTTGATAAAAGTCTGTCCGTAGAGATTGTGATGGCGTGATGACTGCCTAACTGTGGATTATTGTGATATGCCTAAGCAGTACAAAATATGAAGCCGATATCGAGCAATGAGTTCGTAGAAATTGCTAAAGTGGAAAAGAAAAAGAAAAAGAAAAATTGCCTTATACGCAGGGAAAACTATCAGATAAGTGGCGAATCGTAATGAAATGAAAGAAAAACTAGTTCACACGAAGGATATGTGGGATTAAGCCAGACTGTACAAGCCTTTTCGGTTCAATAATGGTTGAGATCCCTTTAATTTCTAGCGATAAATATTTACAGATGTTGTGATTTCGAAGAAAATGGATGAAATACTATGATTTTGCTGTGTTACGTAAGCCCAATTTTGGCACTATATCTGGTGATCATGATGTTGCTCTGATGATGGGAGAAATGGTAGTGTAAGTATACAATTCTGTTTTAAAATAAGTTTACACATGTTCGACTGTTTGGCTTATCAAAGCTACTGGCGTAAACATGTTCTTGTAAAGATGTTCAAAATTAGCTCGATGTTGGTCGAATACACTGTAGAGAACGTTTAATGACAATCATGTAGTTTATCTGTTTCCAGAATTGTGAATTTGAACTAGTTGTATTGAGAAGTACGGAAAATATTTTTCGTCCTTGCTTTGTAAGTGTGGAGTATTTGGTATAATAAATGATCAATTGGCCACTTAGAGAGTTACATAGCATGGCTCTTGCCATACAGAATTTGCTTCCATGTAGCATTTTGCAATATTTCATCATAAAATTAGAGAGCTTCAGGGAAATAGAATTCAATGCAGTGAAGTGTATGATATGCTCGAACATGGTTTTGTTCGGAATTCCAGCCATGGTTTTGGATACAAGAAGAGATAAACATAATGCTCGAACAGTTTGTGACTTTCAAAACTTGAAACCAAACGTGTTATAGACTATTTACTACAGCAAATACTGCACATTCTACAGTACCGGATCCGAACCCATTGATAATTCCTTAGTGGGCCTAGGAGGGGGTTATTCACTATCATAACCTTACGGCGTGGTCAGATGTGATTCTTCGCTCTGTCTGTATGCTTGTAAATATAGTAGCTCAAAGGAAAAAGCCATTTTTTTTTACAACTAAAAGGAAATAAATACGTAATCTGTGCTAAGGCTAAGGTTGAATTAATGAAAACTGATGGATTGTGGTGGCAACGAAATGATATTTTAATATTTGATTTTGTTAATTAGAATTAAATGGAATGATAGACGATGAAGGAGTGAATTAATTGAATTGAATATAATATGATTGAAAGTAATTAAATTAAAAGGAAATTTTAGTCAATTTGAATTTAATTGTGCTTAAAGTTTAGGATGTAATTACATACAGACTAGGAAGACTTTATAAGATAATTATTTTATACTTTCTAATATTGGTTTTACAAACAACATAGATTATGATAATATAGAGGGTTTTTTTATATTAATTATTAATTATTAAATAACTGACATAATAAATATTTATTATGTTAGTTCTTAACATAATTTTTATAAAAAAAATTATGTTAATTTTTTTTATATAGTCATATTTCTCACATATATTTGATCAAAGAATTTCAATACAACAAACTTCAAAAATTAAATTCAAGCATGCACATATGTAAAACAATAAAACATAAAATGTAGTTTTATTCACTTAAATTGGAGGAAAAATCATTCATAATAAGAAAAAAATCATAATAACAATTACCATCTAACATTTATTAGAACACTCCATTAAATCAAATAATGAAATACAAACTAATATAAAAAAAATGAGATGATAATGTTTCTATATTTTATCTTTGTTTTAAACGAGGAAGAACCAAGATTATGAGAAGTGGTGGTACAAGTACGAAGAAAACAAAAGTAGATGAATGTAACGAGGAAACAAAGAAACAAATGAAAGAAGAAGTTGAGTGGAGTTCATGTGAAAAAAAAATAGAAAATGAGAAAGATAAAGAGCATAAAATGAATATGAAAAATTTAAATCTGAACATTTTTTGTGATGGTTCATAATAAATACTTATTACGACAGTTCAATTTTAATGTCTTTTATTTATAATTAATAAAGTCACTTTCTATTTTGGTTCGTAGTTAAATCATCATAATAAATACTTAGTATGTCGATTCAAAATTGAACTAACATAAAAAATGTTTAAATTTACAATTTATAAATAATTTATTATGACAGTTCAATTTTGAATTGATAGAACGAGTTCAATTTTGAACTGATAGAAAATATTTTCTTTGTCAGTTTAAAATTAAAAAGTCATATAAAATAAGTTTTAATTATAAAATTATCACCGTTCAATTTATTATGACTGGGTGAATTAGAATCGTCATAATAAATACTCATAAAATATTATTTTCATATCAGTGATATTATTCTAAATTTTGGTATTTTTGAATTGGTAAAGTTAATTACAATTGAAAAAAATATTATTTTCGCATTTAATAACCAAATTATGAGTTATTGGAGAAAATTATGTTTTTTTTTTCTTAAAGCTAACTTTTAAAATATGCGTAACAGTAGAATAAATTGATTGAATCTTTTCATAACATTGCACATAAATGATGTCTGAATAGATTAATACCTTTTCAAAGTACCCTCTTATTTTATCAAGTCATATAGCCCTAGTTTGGATCAAGATGAAAATATTATAAAATTCATATTGAAGATGAAAATTGTGACCAAACGTTTCTTTTCCTCGGACTTTGCATTTAATTGGCATGTTAGAGACAAAGATGAGTGCAAGAATAAGAAAAAAAATAAAAATCAAGAATGCATAGAAAAATATTTCAAGGAGAATTACTAGAAATAAATAGTTAACATTCTTGTTCACAATTTCATTTAGTCCAACTTAAAAATTGTTTAATTTCTTTTAATTTGTAATTATAAATTGGATTTTAATTTGGACTTAAATTAATCAAAGTCCAATTAGAAACCTTATAGATTTAGGATTTGTCTTTTGATTTTGAATTTTCTTCTTAATTTATATTTGAATTTTGGCACCTTCTATTATCTTGGTTCATTGTAAAATACTTTTAATTGAATGAAAATTTGAGAAAATTTTAAGAGCACTTGTCTATTGAAAGAATTATCCGCTTTCTTTTGAGTTTTATATTGAAATCTTATGATGTACTTATCTTAACTAGTCGTAAATATTTTACATCTCTGATCCTTTTTTATTTTTTATACTTTCCTTCGGTCACTTTACTTATCCTCTTTTGTTCTTTAAATTTTCCGCCAATAATATCCTTTAATGTTCTTACTTGACCATATTATTTCTTGTGTTATATGAACACGGAAATCAAGCTTCTCAGGAATTCATTATTGTTTCAAGACAAAAATGAGATTCGTTCTATGATTATGATCTTGCAATCATATTAAATTTCATGAAAACTTCAGTACAAATGACTCATATCGTATAAGCATGAGCATTGTGATAAGGAATCGATTACACATATATAGCTGTTGTGAATAGGTCCTAGCTACTAATTCCGCACAAGAAATCTTCACGTATGATTATTACTGTAATATTTAAAGCTCACAATTGTCGCAGTTGGACATCTTATTTTTCATGCACAAACCCTTCCCTGGTTATTATTCACTCAACTTATCCATCATGCTTTTCCATATTCTTGTGTTGGCATAAGCATCTCTATCATCTGCGCATAATTTAATGAACATGTCAATACCGAAGGCATATACAAAAATTCATTGCATGTCACGTAAAAAGATTAAGACTCCACCCTCCATGCACAAAAGAACAAATAAATCTGTCCTAGGGTGATAATATATATATTTAATGAAAAACTTGTAAAAACATCATTTTCTTTTTTTCATTCTGACGGTAAGAATTGAGATTAAAGGTGAAATTTTGGCTTTAAAATTCTGAGAACTAGCGCACACAAGTTGGTTTTACGTCTGAAGCATGCTTTGTCATGCAAGAACCCTTTTGTGTTGTAAGGTGGACAAGCATCTTAAGAATTCAAGTGTGACTTGAAGTTTTACGTTGGGTAAAAATGAAAAAATTGAGTAACTTATAAATGAGAAAGATCCATAACCTAATATCTTAAGGTTTTTAATTGAAAATAGTGTTATATTTCTTATATGATTGACTCGTGACCCATTTGTGAGAATCTTCCTGTTTTTAATCCCCATTGAAAATACCTAATAGTGGTATCAGAGCCGATGACTCGTCCAGTGACTGACTCAGTTGAGTATGAGTAGGTGATAGATGATAGGTCCTTGTATCGAAAGTCTTATTGACTAGGGTTTCAGGCAAGTGAGTCCCATTGAGTTAAACAGCCCTACAAGTAGGGGGATATTGTTGAGAATTCAGGTGTGAGTTGAAGTCTCACATTGGGTATTAATAGGAAAATTGACTAACTTATAAGTGAGAAAGACCCATAACCTAATGTTTTAAGGTTTTAAGTTGAAAGTAGTGTCATATTCTCTTATATGGTTGACTTATGACCCCCCTTGGAAATACCTAACAAAGCACTCAGTATTTTAGGAAGAAAAAGAAAAGCAGATTTGTTGTTTAAGTGTGAGAAGCTTATAAATGATTCTTCTTATGTTACACTTTAATTTATCTTTTTAGATTCTTTTTAGTAATTCTAAAGGTTGCTTACATAAGATTTAATAGTTTAAGAATTTAAGGTAGTTTCTAGAACTTAATTTTCTTGATCTTTTTAGAAATTTACATAACTTTTTTAACACTCTTCCTTGATGCAAATTTCTGTAACTCTAAGCATGAGTCATAACTATTCAAACTTGGCTAGTACCTTAGTAAATATGTTTGTAATTTGATCTTCTGTAGCGCAGTACTCAAGTTGAATTTGTTTAGTTGTTTCAGCCTCTCTGATGAAATGATATTTTATAGTTATTTGTTTTGTTCTTTGATGATGAACTAGATGTTTTGTCATTACTATCATTGACTTGTTATTGCAGTAGATTGTAGCAGATCCATGTTATTGTTTTCCCATCTCTTCAACTATTCTTTGGAGTTATATAGCTTAATTTGTAGCTTCAGTTGCCATCACGTACTCTGCTTCAGTTGTTGATTGTACTATTGTTGCTTACTTCATAGATGCCCAAGAGAAAGATCCTCTTCAAATTGAGAAGGCATAACTTGATGTACTCTTCATGTCATCTATAGATCTTGTCCAATCATTGTCAGTGTAGCTAATCAACTTTGAGTCAATCATGATTTTGTACCATATACCAAAGTCCTTTGTGTCTTGTAAATATCTTTAAATCCTTTTTACTGCTTCAAAGTGAATTGGGCTTGGTCTATGAATGAACCTTGATAAAAGGCTTGTAGCATACATGATATCTGGTCTTGTCACTGTAAGATATAGTAAGCTTCCAATCAAACTTTTATAGTGTGATGTGTTAGTTTATGATGTTCCATCATCTTTTCGTAACATCTTATTTGTCACGAGTGGAATAACCACAAATTTACAATCATTCATCTTGAACTTTTACAATCATTCATCTTGAACTTCTTTAATAAAGTCTTAGTGTATTTCTTTTGAGAGATAATTATTCCTTTCTTTTGTTATCTTACCTCTATGCTGAGCTAAGGTCATTCATCTCAAATGTTTTAATCATGTCTTCTTCGAATTCTCTTATCATCTCTATATTGTTTCCTGTGTAGATAAGATCATCTACATATAGAGAGACAATGAGAATATCATACTGACCTTGAGTCTTGATGCATAGTGTTGACTCACTCTTGCTCCTCCTGTATCCTTGATCGGTGAAGTATTGATCATGAGCTTGCTTCAAGTCATATAGTGTTTTTCTTAGCCTTAACACTTGATATTTATTACAACCCCCTCCCTTATTTTTTATTATTACATAGGACCCCCCTTCCCTTTAGTTTAGTTTTATTGCAAGTTGTAATAAGGACCCAATTGAAAATTTAGTTATCAGTCTTTGGGAGACTAAGAGGGTGCATAGCTGATTGACTTTTGGATGCCACAATTTCAGTTACAATCAATCATTAAGTAGTTTTCAATTCCTAGGTTAATAAATCATTATTAGCATTTATTTTCTTTTAATGAATATTTGTAACTCTGATGACAAAACTTCTTTATAAGCTGAACCATTTTTATCAGAAATAACAAGTTGAGTTTATTTTTAGAAGTATTAGAGTTTATCTCTTTTATCTTAGTGAGAGTGATTCTCCTAAGTTCTTGAGTGATTCAAGAATATTTGGCTGTATCAAAGGACTTTCACATCCTTTGTGTATTGCCTTCCTTGGGAAGAGTGATTCTTTCCTTCCACCTTCTTTCTAATTCCTAAATTTCTTACAAGGTTCTAACCCTAAAGATCCTAAATTACCCTTTGTGATTCATATCAACTTTGATGGTGAAAAATCCTGTTGTGCAGATAAAGGAAGCATACCTAGATTTTTTTCCACTTCTTGAATTTCTTTTTGAGATTGTTATATTGGAAAGAAGATGTTATTTCTCATGATTCTTCCTTCTTCCCAATTCCAAGCATTTTCATCAACTTCAACATCTCTACTAATGGTGAGGTTTTTTGTTTGTAAGTTATAGATTCTATAGCCTTTTGTTTGTCTGTTATATCCCAAAAAGATTCCTTGTATAATCTTTTCTTCTAATTTGTGCCTTTTCTGATCTAACACTTGTATGTAGAGTAGATAGATCGAAAAATTCTTAAGTTTTTAGCTGATGACTTTTGTCCATTCCAAGATTCAATTAGAGTGTTGTCTTGGACTACCTTAGTTGGACATCTATTGAGTATATACACGACAATGTAGGTTGTTTCTGCTCGAAAAGTATTCCATAAACTTTTCTCTTTCAACATTGATCTTCCATCTTCATCACTATGCAATTCTTTCTTTCTGATACACCATTTTATTATGGTGTATATGCAACTGTAAGTTGGTCTTTCTATTCCTTCATCTTCACAAAACTTATCAAACTCATGTGAGTTATATGCTTTACCTTGATAACTTTTTAGAACTTCTATATGTCTTCCACTTTTTTTCTCGACGAAAGCTTTAAACTTCTTAAATATACCAAAGACTTCTAATTTTTATTTGATGAAGTAAACCCAAGTCATTCTAGAAAAGTCATTGATGAAAATGATAAAGTACATATTGTTATTTAGTGAGGATGTCATCATCGGTCCACAAATATCTGTATGGATTAATTTCAACGAATCTTTTGCTCTTCATTAGTTGAAAATGGTAATCTATGTTGTTTTCTGAGAAAACATCCTTCATTATTATTTTTCAAGTATGGAAGACCTCTCATCATATTCTTTTGATGTAATAGCTTCAAAGCATGTTCGTTGAAGTGTCTAAACCTTCTATGCTAAAGCCATGAATCATCAACTTGAACTTTCATGACAGTATCATTAGTATATTTGAAGTTTATAGGAAGACTTTTTTTTTTATCCATTTTTACTTCTCCTATATCTCGTCTTTTATTGTCATAGATTTTGTATTTATCTCCTCTGAAGTGAAGAGCATAACCTTTCTCCATCATTTGAGTAATGCTTAAGATATTTTCTTTAAGATTTGGAACGAGCAATACATCTTTAATAAGTCTTGTATCTTTCATAGTCTCCACCACAATGGTTCCTCTTCCTTTTGACTCTAGCAGTGTTTCATTATTGGTGTCTCGGGTAGCATAGAAAAGATGTTGCTCAACATCTTGTTCTTTAGCAAAATTTGCTTGATGCTTATTTTTTATGTGATAATTTTTCTCCACATGTCTAAACTTCTTGCAATGTTGGAATTGAGATTTTTCATGATGCCAACAATCTTTCTCCAAATAACTTGATTTTTGGAAAATTCCATAAGGAGGAAATTCATACTAACTAGAGTTGGGAGAAATTTCTAGAGTTTTCTTTATTTCTAGAAATTTCTTCAATTTTTTTTATTTATAGAATTTTTTTCAATTTTCTTTCCTCCATTTTATTTATTCTAAGACCGTAATTTGAACTTTTATTGAAAGATATTTTCGACGAGTCTTCATTGTACATTTTCAATCTTTGCTCATATGCTTCAAGAGATCCTATTAGTTTTGTCACTAGATAAGGTAAATAAATCATTGATTTGTTCAATTGTTGTCACAATTGCATTATATTTGTGGGAAATAAAAATTATAATTTTCTCAACAATTTTCTTATCTAGAATAATTTTCCCCACATGCTCTAATTTGACTAACTATCTCTTTGATTCTATTATAATAATCCTTAATGGTCTCATACTGCTTCATATTCAATAATTCAAACTCACGTCTTAGAGTTTGAAGTTTAATGGTACATACCTTTACACTTCCTTAAAACTCCTCTTGTAATGTGCTCTACACCTCTTTGACACTTGTGACATCTATTATTCTTGGAAAAATTGCATCAACCACAACTTGTTGTAAAAAGTATAACGCCCTTAAGTCTTTTTATTTGTTCTCTTTCAACTCCTCTTTTTGAGCCGCTGTTAATGTAAAAATGTTGGTATAGGAGTAATGAAGTCACCTTCTACAATCTTCCACAGATCTTGAAAGCAAAATAATGTCTTCATTTAAATACTTCAAAAGTCATAATTTTCTCCCGTAAAGATAGATAAAGAAATAGATGAAGAAAAACTGATATTAGCCATTAGTTAAGATTGATATGAAATATAGTAAGAATTTTTAAAGGTAATTGAATTGTAGTTGCGTCCAATAGATGATTGAAGATAGTTCTGGTACCTATGTTAGTATTTTAGGAATGATAGAAAATGTTGATTTGTCGTTTAGTAATGAGGAGCTTAAAGATGATTCTTAGTATATTACACTTTAATTTATCTGTCTAGATTCTTTTAGTAATTATAGAGATTTTTTTACGTAAGATTTGTAGTTCTAATAATATTTAGAATTGAAGGTATTTTTTATAACTTAATTTTGTTGATTTTTCTAAAAATTTGCATAACTTTTTTAACGAGTGCTGCGCCTGTCTACAAATTCAATTGAATTTGAAGATGATTAAAAAAGATCAAACTCTAGACCATTAATGCATAGATCCTTTAAGTGTCGCTCTAAGGTGAAGGGTTGAAAGATTGGCTTCTTATCTTCAATGAGTATTTTGCTTTCCAACAGAACATACGGCTTGAACAGGTACCTTTTAAGAAGTAAGTCATTCTTATCCTATGAATCTTACCCCAGACATCACCTGGCATATATTAGCAATCTGGAGTCATATTGTGGAAGAAAATCACTACTTACTATGCAAGGTTGTCCCAGTGAAGGAATCCACCATGTCCCCTAGCGTTTGAGAACTTATAAGTGGAACCTGAAACTGTTCAAGAGAGTACTACATGTCATCAAATTGCAAAGACATCATTCAAACCAATATTTTACGTGAAAACTTAAAATTTATGTGAAAATTAGGCAGAGTTTACCTTGATATCCTCCAAGAACTGGATCATCTGACAGCAGAAGTGGTGTATCTAAGTCAATGAACCTACAAAAGAGTTTAGAATATATTTAAATGCATTAATAAAATAGAAGGTGAACAAAACAAGAGGAAAATAATATATGAACCTATGTTCGAATAAACTTCCTACAACACTTGTAACCGAAGAAAAATAAGAAGATAAATTGAATTAAAAGGCTCAAAATTTTATGGAGAAGTTTATCAATGAAAAAAGGCTCAAAATCTTGAACATAAATGATACATACTTGAAACACCCAAGCCCAGCAGCAAGTTGGCCAGCAAAACCCATAGCAAGTCTAGTCTCAACCATACCACCAATCATCAAGTCTAATCCTGCTGCTTTTGCCTTTTCAATAATTTCAAGGGCACCCATAACACCAACTTTGGCAAGCTTAATGTTAATAACATCTAAAACATTCCCTTCCACAATTTTGTAAATATCAACTATACTTCTGCAACTCTCATCAGCTGCAACAGATACACCATATCTCTCTCTTGCTATACTACTGACATACCGAAGACCATCCCAATCATCTCTGTGAACTGGTTGCTCAAATAGAATAGGAGTCAACCCCATATCTGCAATAGAAAATAAATCTAAGTTCAATGCCAGAGTGCCTAAATAAATCTTAGTGCATGTGTGCTTGCATTTCTCGCAAGACAATGACAGTGTTATTTAGATGGAGAAAGAAATTTAACTATGTACAAGCTTTTAACCATGTAATTTCTCAAGAACTTCCACTGCTTCCTCAGATTTATACCCTTCATTAGCATCAAGAATAAACTGACACTCAGGGTGGGCAACACGTATAGCTTGAAGCACTTCTATATCTGCGTTCAGATTCTTGCCCACTTTCAGCTTTAAAGTCTTAAATCCTTCTTTATTGTACTTAGAAGCTAAATTAGCTGCTTCAGCTGGAGAAACAATTGGAATCTGCACATGTAAGCTGGCTTAGATTTCTTTCTAGCAAATAGTTCCTCTCATATTTTTGAAAAATTATTTTCATCGTAGCATTTTGTCTGATATTGAATAAGAACTTACTGTTATATCAGTGGTTATGGTATTTGAAGCCCCACCAAAAAGCCTCCACAATGGCACACGAATACTATTTGCAACAGCATCAATTATTGCCATCTCCACCCCAGCCCTAACCTTCAATTACAAAAGGGACCCCATGATGAGAAAGGAAAAAGTTTTCCTAACACGTTTATTAAGAAAGTCTGCTTTATTAGCCAGTTATTCCTTCAAAAGCAATAAAATAGTACGGACATTAACATGAATTTCTTGAGAATCCTTTTAAACCTATGAAGCCAATATCCACTGTAAAATCCAGGTTGCTTTTCCACGAAAACGAAACTGCTAATTTCATGAAAAGGGAAAATGGAAAACAGTTACTGCTGTTAATTAATTTAGTAGTCTTGTAAAAATTGAAGGCGAATGTGTGAAGGAGATAATTAAAAATAATTAAAAATTAAAAAACATGGACAAGATCTGCAATTGTTTATCTCAGTGTCCTTATCCTCCTTATGCTTCAAAAATTCTGCCACCTGTCCCCTACTTTTGTATTATAATAAAGGGATCCACCTATATCTTTGTGCTTATATTTTGAAAATTCTGTTCGAATGGAGATATCAGAATGGAAGATCTGATTTATAGGAATCAATGCATGCATTTAATGCAAGTCTACGTGCACAAGACCTCACATATCAAGACCTGGCAAATGACCTCAAATCAACCTGCGAATCACTTTGATGCTCTCACTCCTATGACATCTCTAACTTTACATCAAAACTTATATGAATATACTGGTAGAGTGACCACCTGTGAGAGTCACACCCTTGCCATACAAGACTCTCAATAAAGATCTAATTTGTGAACTCAATCATATATTTTTCTACTTTCCTCTCTTCACGGCAAGATTATGCTTTATCTTTCTTTTATGATAAATTAAAAATAAAATGCATCAATCTGAATAGAGAGTACGATCAATACAGAGAGGGGATTAAGAAAAGACTCTTTTCCTTCATTCTTTTGAATTATCTTAATATAGACTCCACAAAAGAAAAAGCCAGCACTTTTAAACCAAACAATGATTAACAAAATACTTTCTTAAAATCAAGGGAATAGAAGAACCAGACCAGTGGCCAAAATAAAAGTCACACAAGTCAAGCAAGTAAATATTAGAAAATGCAGTCCCAATATGAATATTCAAATTTTCTTAAAATTTGCTACTCTCCGTTCATGTCCTCAGTGACCAAGTAGAAAACTAAAACTGTTATTCAAAATTCAAGGAATTTGCATTAAAAAAAGGGTCACAAAGAGACCATTTAAAAAGCATAACAAGTGAGACAGCAAGTGATAAAAACAATAGGGGATTAGAATGATGAACAACAACACAAGCACTAGAGAAACATGAACAAAAATTTATCTCACTCACTGAAGCAAATTGATGCCCGGGAAGAATACCACCAATCTCCCCCAGCATGGAACCCAAAGTTAGTGCAGGACATCTCCTCAAGAAAGCACATGCCTCAGAAGCCTTGGCCATGGCGGTGGTTTGGTCCTCTGCAGTAACAAAAGGCAAAATTGGTGCCTCACCCCACCCCACAGCACCGTTGCTCAACTCAACTCTTATGGCCACGTTCTCCACCTTGTCCAATCTAGAGGTGGCAATGGTAAAGGGAGCAATTAAGGGCACGTTCAGTGGCCTATTCTCTGCCCTGTGCACATCAACAGTGAATGTTTCCAACAAATTCTTGAATCCAAAGGTGATGGGGGCTGCTGTAGATGTAGCAGAAGCCATGATCTTGGCAAAATGACCAGAATTTTTGGCAAAACACTTGATGAGTGTGGAGGAGTTGATGTTCTTTGGGTTGTGGGACAGTGACTTCATCAAAGTTGAGTCCAGTGGGTGTTGTATTTTGCAACTTATTGTTTGAGACATGTTGGATCCTAGGATTGGCAGCATATGATTAGGTTGTGAACAACTCGATTAGCTGCAATTTGTAATTCTTTTATGCTCTGCTTTCTGAGGAATTTCAATATTTAATTCTAACCAAGGTCATTCGGGCCTGCTATGTTGTTGTCTTTTCTTCCTACATCACTAGACCTTTATGCTCATTTTCTAAAGGTTGTGTTTTTAATAATTCCTGACTTAGACGTATATAAATATGTCCACGTTAAGTTCAATCAAACTATAATAATGACTAAATAGAATTCACGTTGAAGTTCAATGCTCAGCGTGAATCATTTAGGTTCAACCAGATAATGATTTAATGGTAGCATTATTGCATATATTTAGTCAGATTTTTTCAATAAATTTACATTTATCACGAAAATTATTTAATTTATTATTAATATTGAGTTTATCAATAATTTATGTCCTTCCAAAAATATCCTTATTTTTTTTAACTTTTTCTTCAACTTCATTATTTCTTAATAAACTAAAATTTAAAGAGATAATAATATTTATATATTTTGTTTCTTTTCAAATTTTTCTCATGTTCTTGCATGAAAACGTAATAATAATAAAAAAATAGTTCTTTCTTGCATGAAAACGTAATAATAATAATAAAAAAATAGTTCGATCATATCAAGATTATGAATCGTTATGGATAAATTAGTATTAGGATATGAAAAGATACGATAAATAATATGTAATTGAATATAATGATTTAAATTTATACACTTCTTATCAATATTATTTTGGGTAATAAATGATACTTATTTAATACTAATAATTGTATTTTGGGTAAGAAATTTATACACTTCTTATCAATAGTTTTCTCTTAATCTTCTTTCTCTATCTTCTTCAACTGTTCCATATTTTCCTTGAGTTTCTTAGGTATGTCCCAAACAAGCTCTAATCTTTTGTCTTAGGTTCTTTTCCTGAGTTTAGTGGTTAAATTTATATTGACCCTTTGGTGGGTCCTTCCTGTACTATCGGGGATGAGAGTTCTTTGAACTCCTATGTGGAAATAAGGGTCCTTCCTGTACTATAGTAGCCCTCAAAAATTGGATGCTCGGGAAGGTGGGGCATTATGTTTCTATTTTTACTTTTTTATCCTCGGTAGAAGATATTTGTAAATCTTATGATATTTGTCTGGTCCTAATGTTGGTTTTGTTCTTGCTAAAAATCACTCTTCTATTGAATGAGTTTATACGAAGCCTACTTTAAATTCTAAGGATTTTAATTTTGTATATAATTGTCTTTATAAAGGTTTGGATATTCTTTTGCAATTTATTAACTTCGAGTGTGATATATTATGCATTTTTTGTGTTGCTCTTAGTTAGCATCATCTCAATAGTTGAAACTTTCTAAAAATTTCTACATTTTTATTAAGTAAAATATGGTTCAAAGATCAATTGAATATCTCTAAATGGATCCCAACATGATGGTTTGTTCATCGTTTACTCATCTTCCTTTAAATATTTCAAAAGTCGCTTATTTAAGGTCAAATGTGAAAAGATATGTCAGGTATCGATCCAAATTTAATGTTTCATAAACTTGTTATTTTACCATAAGTAAAATATAGAGGTAAACGAAAACAAAAACTAGGGAAAAAAATTAAGTAGTTGTAGAACAGAAGTTGAAAAATTGTTAAAAGTCAATTTTATCCGAGAAGTAATATATAGTACTTGGTTAGCCAATGTAGTATTGGTAAAAAAATCTAATGACAAATAGTGCTTGCATCAATTATACTGATGATTTAAATAATGTTTTTCCTAGATATTCTTACCATTTACTAAGCATATATTGATTCTTTGATAACACATTCGATTATGAGATCCTTGGTTTTTTAGATGCATATTCAGTGTATAATCAAATACCCATGTATCCACCTGATGAGGAAAAAAATGCTTTTATCACTGAAGGAGTTAACTTTTGCTATAAAGTTATGTTAATTGGACTGAAAATATATTGGTGCAACATACCAGACTAGTAGGATTTTGCAACTAGTAGAAACTAGATATTCAACACTAGAAAAGCGTATTTTAGCCTTAATAAACTTTGTTAGAAGGTTACGACAATATTTCTAAAGTTATCTCATAGTGATTAAAACCAATTTCCCTATAAGGCAAATATTGCAAAAACCCAAATTGGCTGGGAAATGATAGCTTGGACAATTTAATTAATTGAATTCGATATATCATACGAAAGCCAAGTACTAATGAAAACACAATTTTTAGTTGATTTCCTTCTCAAACTTCCTCCTCAAAGGGAAAAACATGAATGGTGGATGTTATGAGCAGATGGCTCTTCAAACACTAGAGGAAGTGGAGCTAGAATTATTTTGGAAGGCCTTGATGACATTATACTTGAACAAGCTCTTAGATTTGAATTATCAACATCTAATAATCAATCTGAGTACGAAAAATTAATTTTTGACTTAAAATTACTCAAGGAAATGGGAGTAAAATAACTTTATTGCAAAAATGAAATTGAATTTATAACAAGACAAATCTGAAAGAATTAATGGTTGAGTTCGAGAGGGGGGGTGAATTGAACTTTAAAACTTTTTCGCAAATCTTACTTTCTTTTGGAAGAATGAGTTATCTTTATTCAATCTTTGCAAAGGTAATTTGATTTAAACACAGCACAATTAAAGACAGAAATTAAAAGAGATGAAAGAAGAATATT